>JAVLUX010000018.1:1155000-1307500 GCA_032164185.1 Moxostoma hubbsi | reverse complement strand
AGAGTACACTGTTATATGAATAGAGTACACTGTTGTATGAATAGAGTACACTACTGTATGAATAGAGTACACTGTTATATGAATAGAGTACACTGTTGTATGAATAGAGTACACTGCTGTATTAATAGAGTACACTGTTGTATAAATAGAGTACACTGTTATATGAATAGAGTACACTGTTATATGAATAGAGTACACTGTTGTATGAATAGAGTACACTGCTGTATGAATAGAGTATAACTGCGATATGAATAGAGTACACTGCTGTATGAATAGAGTACACTGCTGTTTGAATAGAGTACACTGTTGTATGAATAGAGTACACTGCTGTATGAATAGAGTACACTGCTGTTTGAATAGAGTACACTGTTGTATGAATAGAGTACACTGCTGTATGAATAGAGTACACTGTTGTATGAATAGAGTACACTGCTGTATGAATAGAGTACACTGTTGTATGAATAGAGTACACTGCTGTATGAATAGAGTACACTGCTGTATGAATAGAGTACACTGTTGTATGAATAGAGTACACTGCTGTATGAATAGATTACACTGTTGTATGAATAGAGTACACTGCTGTATGAATAGAGTACACTGTTATATGAATAGACTACACTGCTGTATGAATAGAGTACACTGCTGTTTGAATAGAGTACACTGCTGTTTGAATAGAGTACACTGCTGTATGAATAGAGTACACTGCTGTTTGAATAGAGTACACTGCTGTATGAATAGAGTACATTGCTGTATGAATAGAGTACACTGTTATATGAATAGAGTACACTGCTGTATGAATAGAGTACACTGCTGTATGAATAGTGTACACTGCTGTATGAATGGAGTACAATGTTGTATGAATAGAGTACACTGCTGTATGAATAGAGTATACTGCTGTATGAATAGAGTACACTGCTGTATAAATAGAGTACACTGCTGTATGAATAGAGTACACTGTTGTATGAATAGAGTACACTGCTGTATGAATAGAGTACACTGTTGTATGAATAGAGTACACTGCTGTATGAATAGAGTACACTGCTGTTTGAATAGAGTACACTGTTGTATGAATAGAGTACACTGCTGTATGAATAGAGTACACTGCTGTTTGAATAGAGTACACTGTTGTATGAATAGAGTACACTGCTGTATGAACAGAGTATACTGCTGTATGAATAGAGTACACTGCTGTATGAATAGAGTACACTGCTGTTTGAATAGAGTACACTGCTGTATGAAGAGTACACTGCTGTTTGAATAGAGTACACTGCTGTATGAATAGAGTACACTGCTGTATGAATAGAGTACACTGTTATATGAATAGAGTACACTGCTGTATGAATAGAGTACACTGTTATATGAATAGAGTACACTGTTATATGAATAGAGTACACTGTTGTATGAATAGAGTACACTACTGTATGAATAGAGTACACTGTTATATGAATAGAGTACACTGTTGTATGAATAGAGTACACTGCTGTATTAATAGAGTACACTGTTGTATAAATAGAGTACACTGTTATATGAATAGAGTACACTGTTATATGAATAGAGTACACTGTTGTATGAATAGAGTACACTGCTGTATGAATAGAGTACACTGCTGTATGAATAGAGTATAACTGCGATATGAATAGAGTACACTGCTGTATGAATAGAGTACACTGCTGTTTGAATAGAGTACACTGTTGTATGAATAGAGTACACTGCTGTATGAATAGAGTACACTGCTGTTTGAATAGAGTACACTGCTGTTTGAATAGAGTACACTGTTGTATGAATAGAGTACACTGCTGTATGAATAGAGTACACTGTTGTATGAATAGAGTACACTGCTGTATGAATAGAGTACACTGTTGTATGAATAGAGTACACTGCTGTTTGAATAGAGTACACTGCTGTATGAATAGAGTACACTGCTGTTTGAATAGAGTACACTGTTGTATGAATAGAGTACACTGCTGTATGAATAGAGTACACTGCTGTATGAATAGAGTACACTGCTGTTTGAATAGAGTACACTGCTGTATGAATAGAGTACACTGCTGTTTGAATAGAGTACACTGTTGTATGAATAGAGTACACTGCTGTATGAATAGAGTACACTGCTGTATGAATAGAGTACACTGCTGTATGAATAGTGTACACTGCTGTATGAATGGAGTACAATGTTGTATGAATAGAGTACACTGCTGTATGAATAGAGTATAACTGTGGTATGAATAGAGTACACTGCTGTATGAATAGAGTATAACTGCGGTATGAATAGAGTACACTGCTGTATGAATAGAGTACACTGCTGTATGAATGGAGTACACTGCTGTATGAATAGAGTACACTGCTGTATGAATGGAGTACACTGTTGTATGAATAGAGTACACTGCTGTATGAATAGAGTATAACTGCGGTATGAATAGAGTACACTGCTGTATGAATGGAGTGCACTGTTGTATGAATAGAGTACACTGCTGTATGAATGGAGTACACTGTTGTATGAATAGAGTATAACTGCGGTATGAATAGAGTACACTGCTGTATGAATAGAGTACACTGCTGTATGAATAGAGTACACTGCTGTATGAATGGAGTGCACTGTTGTATGAATAGAGTACACTGCTGTATGAATAGAGTACACTGCTGTATGAATAGAGTATAACTGCGGTATGAATAGAGTACACTGTTATATGAATGGAGTACACTGTTGTATGAATAGAGTATAACTGCGGTATGAATAGAGTACACTGCTGTATGAATAGAGTACACTGCTGTATGAATGGAGTGCACTGTTGTATGAATAGAGTACACTGCTGTATGAATGGAGTACACTGTTGTATGAATAGAGTACACTGCTGTATGAATAGAGTACACTGTTGTATGAATAGAGTACACTGCTGTATGAATAGAGTACACTGTTGTATGAATAGAGTACACTGCTGTATGAATAGAGTACACTGTTGTATGAATAGAGTACACTGTTGTATGAATGGAGTACACTGTTGTATGAATAGAGTACACTGCTGTATGAATAGAGTATAACTGCGGTATGAATAGAGTACACTGCTGTATGAATAGAGTATAACTGCGGTATGAATAGAGTACACTGTTGTATGAATAGAGTACACTGCTGTATGAATAGAGTACACTGTTATATGAATAGAGTACACTGCTGTATGAATAGAGTACACTGTTATATGAATAGAATACACTGCTGTATGAATAGAGTACACTGTTGTATGAATAGAGTACACTGTTATATGAATAGAGTACACTGCTGTATGAATAGAGTACACTGTTGTATGAATAGAGTACACTGCTGTATGAATAGAGTACACTGTTGTATGAATAGAGTACACTGTTGTATGAATGGAGTACACTGTTGTATGAATAGAGTACACTGTTGTATGAATAGAGTACACTGCTGTATGAATAGAGTACACTGTTGTATGAATAGAGTACACTGTTGTATGAATAGAGTACACTGTTGTATGAATGGAGTACACTGTTGTATGAATAGAGTACACTGCTGTATGAATAGAGTACACCGTTGTATGAATAGAGTACACTGCTGTATGAATAGAGTACACTGTTGTATGAATAGAGTACACTGCTGTATGAATAGAGTACACTGTTGTATGAATAGAGTACACTGCTGTATGAATAGAGTACACTGTTGTATGAATAGAGTACACTGTTGTATGAATGGAGTACACTTTTGTATGAATAGAGTACACTGCGGTATGAATAGAGTACATTTAAGACCTAAAATGTAATGCAGGAATTCAAATTGCCAAGATCCATACAAACAAACCAATTGACTTCAGACTTTCCAATGCTACACTAGAGCGAGCGAGAGATGAGAGAGAGAGAGAGAGAGAGAGAGAGAGAGAGAGAGAGAGAGAGAGAGAGAGAGAGAGACAATAACAACACATGATGTATTGATGACCCCTGACCCCTACCCCTGTTACTGACCCTATATAATGTTACATGTTATTTCTTTATCGTTATTATTGTTGTCATGTCCTAGTTTAGTTCCTGTCCTGTTTTCTATGTAATTGCTTTGGCAATACAAAATGTCTTTGTCATGCCAATAAAGCTTGTTAAATTGAAATTGAAATTGAAATTGAATTGAGAGACAGACAGACGAGAGAGAGACAGAGAGACGAGAGAGAGAGAGAGAGAGAGAGAGAGAGAGAGAGACAGACAGACGAGAGAGAGAGAGACAGAGAGACGAGAGAGAGAGAGAGAGAGAGAGAGAGACAGAGAGACGAGAGAGAGAGAGAGAGAGAGAGAGAGAGAGAGAGAGACAGAGAGACGAGAGAGAGAGAGAGAGAGAGAGAGAGAGAGACAGAGAGACGAGAGAGAGAGAGAGAGAGAGAGAGAGAGAGAGAGAGAGTTCATTTAAGAAAAGAGCGAGTTTGGCTCAAATACACAATATGACATGATTTTAAAAGCAGCTGATCACTGTTACTCCCTTAAATGTCAAAGCCACAATATTGTGTTTCCAGCCTCACAAGAGTCACATGTAAACAGCCGAATGATGACACTGGCATTCAAATGGAAATGCATGAATCGCTGATGATGCATCTTATACAACAGCTTGTGCATCTATTATTGTGAATCAAAACATGTGTTGAGAGCAGAATGTGACTCATCCAACAAAGTTCTCACAAAAACTCCGTGTTCAACTAATCTTCATTAGTGGAGTCACAACACATCTGGCCGAGACTGGAGTCACTCCAGTTCTGTTATCATGACCTGTCACAGAGAGCTGAAACTAATAAACTCACATCAGCTGGACCGTCCTGCAGCATCACATGTTTGATGAACTTTGATTCATTTCTCTGAATGTTTTTCAGTGACACTTAATTACATAATTTACATTAAATAAATGTAAATAAAATTACATTTTATTTAAAAATATGATTCATATTTATAATAATGATGTTATTAAATCTTCACGCAGTCTCGCGGCTCTACAGAGATCGTCTCTGATTTATGATTGTGTCACATGACGACAACATTTCCACATACATGTTGGTTTCACCACATGACATGTTTTGTAAATATGAATCATATTTTTAAATCAAATTGGACCCGTTTATTTATCTTAAGAAATAATAATAAAAGATTATTCAGCACAACTCACGACAACATTTATTTATTTTTTACTGTCTCTGGGCGGTTATACTTATTTATTTATTTATTTATTTATTTTGCATCTATTTTTTTTTTTTTTATTTTTTTTTTTTTTTGTGGATGTTCAAGAACTGTAATTAACTGTAATTAACTGTAAGTAAGTGTAATTAAGTGTCACTGAAAAACATTCAGAGAAATGAATCAAAGTTCATCAAACATGTGACAATTGATTCAATCAATTAAAAATAAACGACGTATATCAGTTTAAATATTTATCATCACTCAAATGGACAAATTTTATAATTATGAACTAATTAACTTTATAAATAGAAATAACTAAAATACAAAAGAAAACACTTTCTAGTTTTCAAACGACACGTCCATTCTGATGCACGAAATTAAACATGAAAACTTCACAATATAAACTCACCGCATAATTATAAGCTGTATATATATATATATATAAACTATATTCCAACCATAAGCCTGTAAAATGAACTCTTTGCCAAACCAAATGTTTTAGCATGACTGTAAATAACATTATGATAAATATGTAGCGATATTATTCAACTCTTAAATAACTCAAATTTAATATATTTTATGAAGGTCATGCAAACATGCAAAAACTCTGAACTAGCCGGATCTCCTCTAGTTTCAGTCCGTTTCATCTTTAGCAGAAAAACACAAGATGATTTTGACACTTTTTGAAAATCAGTTTTTACTCTCCTTAAACCAGTCGTGCACTGACGAATGTGAAAACAGTGTTGTACTATAAATAAACAGATCTGATGCCGCTGACCATCACCGCTGGAGTCGCGAGTTTGAATCCAGGGTGTGCTGAGTGACTCCAGTCAGGTCTCCTTAGCAACCAAATTGGCCTGGTTGCTAGGGAGGGTAGAGTCACATGGGGTAACCAAATTGGCCCAGTTGCTAGGGAGGGTAGAGTCACATGGGGTAACCAAATTGTCCCGGTTGCTAGGGAGGGTAGAGTCACATGGGGTAACCAAATTGTCCCGGTTGCTAGGGAGGGTAGAGTCACATGGGGTAACCAAATTGTCCCGGTTGCTAGGGAGGGTAGAGTCACATGGGGTAACCAAATTGTCCCGGTTGCTAGGGAGGGTAGAGTCACATGGGGTAACCAAATTGTCCCGGTTGCTAGGGAGGGTAGAATCACATGGGGTAACCAAATTGTCCCGGTTGCTAGGGAGGGTAGAATCACATGGGGTAACCAAATTGGCCCGGTTGCTAGGGAGGGTAGAGTCACATGGGGTAACCAAATTGGCCCGGTTGCTAGGGAGGGTAGAGTCACATGGGGTAACCAAATTGGCCCGGTTGCTAGGGAGGGTAGAGTCACATGGGGTAACCAAATTGGCTCGGTTGCTAGGGAGGGTAGAATCACATGGGGTAACCAAATTGGCCCGGTTGCTAGGGAGGGTAGAGTCACATGGGGTAACCAAATTGGCCCGGTTGCTAGGGAGGGTAGAGTCACATGGGGTAACCAAATTGGCCCGGTTGCTAGGGAGGGTAGAGTCACATGGGGTAACCAAATTGGCCCGGTTGCTAGGGAGGGTAGAGTCACATGGGGTAACCAAATTGGCCCGGTTGCTAGGGAGGGTAGAGTCACATGGGGTAACCAAATTGGCCCGGTTGCTAGGGAGGGTAGAGTCACATGGGGTAACCAAATTGGCCCGGTTGCTAGGGAGAGTAGAGTCACATGGGGTAACCAAATTGGCCCGGTTGCTAGGGAGAGTAGAGTCACATGGGGTAACCAAACTGGCCCGGTTGCTAGGGAGGATATAGAAGTGGTTGAGTAGTGGGAATTGTGCATTCCAAATTGGGAAAAAAAAAGATGTGTTCTCTTAAAGGAGCAGTGCACACATCATCATTTACTCACTCTCTTGTGGTTCCAAACCCCATTCTAAAGAACATTTGATTGGACTAGAGACACTGACGTGCAAGATGAGTCGTCAATATTTGTGGTCCACTTTTAATTATTTTCTGGTCCCCGTTTAGGAACACACTGGCATATCGACGACCTCAAAGCTACAGACATGAACTGCAAGAACTCACAATTTTGATTTCATGGGGTCGCGGGGTTTAACCGCCATCAGATCTCTCTCTCTTAGCTTCTCTCTCCTCACATAAAGAAACATTTGAGCACAATGTTGATATTGAACAGGTCAATGGGGAGTAAAAAACAGCTTGCGTGCCATCGACGACTGGAGGATGTGCTTTATAACGTGATAACACCACAGACAGACTCCGAGTCTCCTCATCTGTCAAAGAGAGAGTCTGATCACTATAAACATCACCTCTGAACAGACGAGGAAACACTCAGACGACAGAAACAGAAGACTAGCAAGAAGAAGGTGTTTCCTTCAAAAACAGACATTGCTGTTCCACAGGCCATACTCATAAAGCCGTGTATTATTTTAAGATCAGATGTGTTGTTTTTGACCACTGCGCTGACGTGGAAATCACGCGGGACTGAAATATACTCTTTGGTCAGTCAGTTTTCCTTTTTCAACTGTTGATTCTGGCCATAGTCGCTTGTGTTTGTTAACAAAGTTTCATTCGAGGTCATCTTACCGTCTTTCCGTGGCTTTAAGGTATCGGAATCATTTCGGGCAACTTTGGCATCCAGCAATCTTAACTTCCAATGCATGCGGCCATTTGATTGATTGTTTGTGCAGTGTATCGAGGATCAAAGCAAGTAAAACAAAGCTTGTATAATTGTAGTATTAGCTTATATTTAATATTGTACAGCAATAATGGGTGAAACAATTACAGTTAAACACGTTTAATGTGCAATGTAGTAAAAATCACTGCAAAAACTGTACTAACACATTAACGAAACAATATACATTTACGACATCCAGTAGTGTAATGATAAATGAAAAGGTGTGTAAACTATATAGTTGAGAACAAACATTAAGAACAACATTATTAAATCCAATGTGTCCCAATGTGCAATAATAATAATAATAATAAAAAATTGTGTAAAAAAAAAAAAAAAAAAAAAAGAATTGTGAGCAAAACTTTGAAGCTCCAAAAAAGCACATAAAGGTAGCATAAAAATAATCCATACATCTCCAGGGGTTAAATCCATGACTTCTGAAGCGATGCAATCAGTTTTAGGTAAGAAAAGACCAAAATATATTATATACTTTTTCACAGTCTCTAGGCATGATTAAGATTTTAAGCTCGATTGCACTTGCTAATGATTGCACAGAGCGTTAGATGGCGCTATAGGAAGTGTAATCACGCTTAAAATCATGATCGCCAATGTAACGCTCCTGTTCTACCAGCTCCGTATGGGACTCGAACCGGCGTCTCCGGCATGGGAGGCGGGTGCGCTAACAAAGAGGCTAAAGGCAACAGCTTCTAGCGTCAGTCGCTAGCGCACCTCTTGAGGTCAGGAGAGTGAGGTTTATATACATTGCACAGTTATCTATCAGCTGACACTGTTACACTCACACCCCTAAACCTCACTCCCATCCGGGTCATGGCACCATTGTGGCGCTCCTGTTCTACCTGCTCCGTACGGGACTCGAACCGGCATGGGAGGCAGGTGCGCTAACAAGAAAGCTAAAGGCTACATTATCTAGCGTCAGTCACTAGCGCACCTCTTGAGGTCAGGAGAGTGAGGTTTATATACATTGCACAGTTATAGATCAGCTGGCCACTGTTACACTCACCCCCCTAAACCTCACTCCCATCCGGGTCACGGCACCACTGTGATGGTCCTGTTCTACTTGCTCCATACGGGACTCAAACCGGCGTCTCCAGCATGGGAGGCGGGTGTGCTAACAAGAAGGCTAAAAGCTACAGCTTCTAGCGTCAGTCGCTAGCGCACCTCTTGAGGTTAGTAGAGTGACTCTGCCTTTATGTGCTTTTTGGAGCTTCAAAGTTCTGACTATTGACTTGTATCGTATGGATCCACAGAACTGAGATTTTCTTTTAAAAATCCTCATTTGTGTTCTGCAGAAGGAAGAAAGTCAAACACATCTGGGATGGCATGAGTGTGAGTAAATGATTTTGGGTGTACTGTCCCTTTAAGTTGGATAACGTTCCTGGATTTCCAGGACATGTTGGTGCCACCTAGAGGAGGGGAGAAGTTTGCACCCTACTGTAGTGTTATTTTGGCTGCTGCTGAAGCAGTACTTTTCATGTACTGACATAAATCCATAAAGAATTTTTTTCCCCCGGTGCTGTAAATTGATTTCACGCTGAAATATCAAGCTACATATAAATGGATGGAGGGATTTCAACATGTCCATGAGTGCATTAGCTGATGTTGACGTGTCCAGTCAAGCGTGTGTTGTCTTTCTAAAGAGAATTATTCCATGTTTATATCATATTTCCTGATGTTGTGACAGCAGCATTTTTGCACCTGTATCTCAACGAAACTATGTCCTGTCCCATAGAAACAGGAAACAGGTGGAGGTTATAAACCATAGCTGACATGCTAAACTACATCATAAAGTACGTTCTTTTATTTGTGTTTTATATGGGCGAGATCAGAGCACACAGTGGGATTTGACTACAGTACCTCTGTCACAAAGGTGAATTATTTTTCACTCCTCACCAGGGAAAAGAAGCTTCATTCGATACTGCCAAGGCTTTTAGAAAACATGGTTTTGGTAAAACATCAGATGAGAATGCACTCAAACGGCTGGCGGGGAAAAGAGTTTGTGGTTTAGGTAAGGTACGTCTGATAAAAAGATTGTAAAAAATGTAATTGGATCTGCTGTCGATGGATGACGGCTAAAGTAGCATTTAGAGCAGTTAATAACACACTAAACGCTAAGAGCTTTGAAACTCTTTGGCCCCACAAACAAATTAAAGTGTGTCTAATTGAATAATGAGTGACTGTGATGGACCAGTGCAATACTGCAGCGCAAAACGCAAATTAAAAACAGCAACGACAGCACATTTTACTGGCATTAGTCAACACGTCGTTTATTTCCCCCAAAATAATCTTAAGGAAATGTTTATCAACGTCGATATATCAATATACAGTGGATTTAAACCACAATCAGATTATGATTGTCAGTATGTATTTTTAGGACATAATTTTGCCGTGTATATGCAATAAATGAACATGTAAGTTAATACAAGGTATTTTTGCATAATTTTTCACATCATGGAAAACGTGCTAAAATTGTCATGAAAATATCTTTTAAAAAAATAAAAATAGGCTTAATTTTCTTAAAGGGGAATGTGAAAAATTCTGCAAAAAAAAAAAGAATGTATTTATTCATCCCTGTAAATAATGAAATGACATTTTATCCAGTTTATGAGGGGTTTTGAGTCACAGATGCTACGAAACGTAAATGACTTTGCATCTACAGAAAAACACATGTTAGACCAACAATATCCCCCCAAATGTTGTCCTAACAGAGTTCAAATTGAACAATATTGCTGATTTGCAAGATTCCAGCGCTCATTGCAACATTAACTAATGAAGTGTTATAAGCTTATTTTTGTTGTTTGCTGACTTTTATTGATGCTACTTTTGTTCTATTGCAACTTTAATTGTTGTGTGGTGACATTATAACCTCATCTTTAAATTAATGATGTCTGTGTGTTCAGGGTTGAGGTCTGTGTGTTCAGGGTTGAGGTCTGTGTGTTCAGGTCTGTGTGTTCAGGTCTGTATGTTCAGGGATGAGGTCTGTGTGTTCAGGGTTGAGGTCTGTGTGTTCAGGTCTGTGTGTTCAGCGTTGAGGTCTCTGTGTTCAGGATTGAGGTCTGTGTGTTAAGGGTTGTGGTCTGTGTGTTAAGGGTTGAGGTCTGTGTGTTCAGGGTTGAGGTCTGTGTGTTCAGGATTGAGGTCTGTGTGTTCAGGGTTCAGGTCTGTGTGTTCAGGTCTGTGTGTTCAGGGTTGACATCTGTGTGTTCAGGATTGAGGTCTGTGTGTTCAGGATTGAGGTCTGTAAGTTCAGGGTTGAGGTCTGTGTGTTCAGGGTTGAGGTCTGTGTGATCAGGATAGAGGTCTGTGTGTTCAGGGTTCAGGTCTGTGTGTTCAGGTCTGTGTGTTCAGGGTTGAGGTCTGTGTGTTCAGGATTGAGGTATGTGTGATCAGGATTGAGGTCTGTGTGTTCAGGGTTCAGGCCTGTGTGTTCAGGATTGAGGTCTGTGTGTTCAGGGTTCAGGCCTGTGTGTTCAGGATTGAGGTCTGTGTGTTCAGGATTGAGGTCTGTGTGTTCAGGTCTGTGCGTTCGGGTCTGTGTGTTCAGGGTTGAGGTCTGTGTGTTCAGGGTTGAGGTCTGTGTGTTCAGGATTGAGATCTGTGTGTTCAGGGTTGAGGCCTGTGTGTTCAGGGTTGAGGTCTGTGTGTTCAGGGTTGAGGTCTGTGTGTTCAGGGTTCAGGCCTGTGTGTTCAGGGTTCAGGCCTGTGTGTTCAGGATTGAGGTCTGTGTGTTCAGGATTGAGGTCTGTGTGTTCAGGGTTCAGGTCTGTGTGTTCAGGGTTGAGGTCAATTGTTTGTCTCGCAAGACAAACTTTCTTCAGAGGCAAAGATTGCAGTGAACAGCTAACTTAAACGTAAAGTTAAACGATTGGAAAGGTGACAAAAGTTCACATATTGCAAATTTAGTGAATAAACATTCAAATTTGAGTAAACAAAGCAATGTTACTGTGGACAGTTATTAATTGTGCAGTTGTTCAGAATTGTACTACATCATGTTGTCTTGATTTTATTTTACTTTGCTCAACAATTCCTTTGTAACGACTTGAAATTATGCTTGTTTAAAGTGGAAAAACAACACCATGTTACAGTAATGGGGCACTAATGACAATAATGCTAAAATGTCCTTATTCATTATAGTAAAGAGAAATGTGCTTAATTGTTCTGGAAAAATAATGCAAAAAATAAATAATGTTCTTCACATGTTCCATCCATATTCTGCACCTGTTACTGTTATTATTCCCAGTATTCTGTTGTACATACTGCATGTGTATTTCCCTTCAGCTTTCTATTTTAAAGTATTTTCATGCAGGTGCCTTGAACAGACTAGTTACATTAGTTAACCGTCTTTAATTAGTAACCTTAACTAACGCGTTAAACATCAAACTGCTCACAGCGTGTGTCCTGACTAATGCTTGTGCCCAAGTCAGCATGTTTGAGGGTTATGAAAAGAAGGTATGGGTGTAGTTTTATTTATTCTAAATGGCCCATTAATGATCTTTAATGTTTGTGTGTCAGTGTGTGTGTGTGTGTGTGTGTGTGTGTGTGTGTATGAGTGTGAGTGTGAGTGCGTGCCTGTGCGTGTGCGTGTGTGTGTGTGTGAGTGTGTGTGTATGAGTGTGTGCAAGTGTCTGTGAGTGTGTGTGTGTGTGTGTGTGTATGAGTGTGAGTGTGAGTGCGTGCCTGTGCGTGTGTGTG
The DNA here is from genome assembly GCA_032164185.1 of Moxostoma hubbsi. Taxonomy (NCBI): domain Eukaryota; kingdom Metazoa; phylum Chordata; class Actinopteri; order Cypriniformes; family Catostomidae; genus Moxostoma; species Moxostoma hubbsi. The sequence continues at coordinate 1,294,974 of JAVLUX010000018.1, read as the reverse complement.
TGTGTGTGAGAGTGTGTGTATGAGTGTGTGCAAGTGTCTGTGAGTGTGTGTGTGTGTGTGTGTGTGTGTGTGTGTGTGCGTGAGCGTGTGTGTGTGTATGAGTGTGAGTGTGTGCGAGTGTGTGCGTGCGTGTGAGTGTGTGTGAGTGTGTGTGAGTGTGTGTGAGTGCGTGCGTGCGTTTACGGCGATGTCTTCGAGGAGTGGACGAGTTCTCCATGAATCAGTGATGTGGCCAATTTCTCAATACATTCAGTGTGAGGAAGCTCCTTTAAGACACCAAATTACAGCTCTAATGTCCTTCTATTGATTTCCTCTCCTTTAATTTGCTTCTTATTTATGGCTTGTGTTTCTTCAGAGAGAAAATAATGAGAGAGAGTAAAATACACACACACACACACAGAGAGAGAGAGAGAGAGAGAGAGAGAGAGAGAGAGCTCTTTACACGACTATGGGAACATACAAAGCACCCGTGAGCGTGTTTACATGCACGTTTTAACATTGATTATGTTTAATAAGTCGACAACATGTGTGGTCATGTAAAAGCAGTAAACGACATTCCTTTATGAGGTCATAAACGGTGTAAGAATAAACCGATCGGCCCATTAAAATGATTCTGTGTTGCATGTAAACACCATTATTAGCGTTCTTTCCAGCTTATCCAATGTATGTAAGTGTTGTGCACGTGCATCTTTACGGTTTTACATCCAAAGCTGAACTTTCACTGAAGTCGTAGCGTTTTCAAATTGCACAAGGAATCGGCAATAATTTAATTGATATAATTTAACATGCTAGATATCTCGCTGACATTGGCGACGTGTCGGCGCTTCTCTCAAAACGCGTCTTTGATAGTTCATACATTGCGATCGTTACTCACGGGAGCAAACTCCGATTTCAGGCGTTTGTCGGCGATCTCCACAAAACTGTTGGCGGCCAAAAATCGGGCTTAAAATCGTGTAAACTCGGCATTAGCGTCGATATGAAAAGCCATTGGTTTATTTATAATTAATAAGTAACACACTTTGTAAACACTTTTTCAAAGTTCAAATGCACAATCAAGAAATGATAATAGCCACAATACGTAGAACGCTTGGCACTCCTAAGAACAAGTCATATTTCATCTTTATTGTCTCGTTCTCACATTAACGTGTAAAAAACGGCATAAACAGACGTGACGGTTGTGAAAGCGCACTTTCCTATAGGATACATGATGAGAAAAACCGTCTAAAACACTTTGACTTCTGAGATATCGGAAATTATTTATTATTAGAACGGTAAAAAAAACAAACATTTGTACCTCTTTATACATTTTTTAAGCATTCATATGTAAAACAGTGATCTGATATAAGTATGATAAGTGGCATAATATTGGTATCGGTCTATAGTTTATTTTTGTTAAAATCGGTGCATCACTAGTATTTCGTTATAAAAACAACCCAACTGTCTTTCACGCTCTAACGGTACAACATCCCATATGAACTATAAATGAACATACAGCCGTGGCCAAACGTATTGCCAGTGACATACATCAAGTTTGCTGCTTCAGTTGTTGTGGTGTTGATTCACATTGTTTCTAGATTATTGTGCAGAGTGATCAGATGCATTTTAAATAATTGCAAAAAGCTTCATTGACCAAAAAAATGAACTTTATCACAAAAACCCAAATTTCACTGTTTTTTGGTCCTGGCACAAAATTACCAGCTAACATAATTTCACTGATGATATCAGCAGCACCTGGGAAAGTGTGAACAAGTGCTAGTCAGGTGACACCACTCGATCATTCTGATTGGATTATAAGAGCAGACTGATTGCTATAAAATGAGGGAAGAAGTGCTTCCAATCATTGTGTTCTTGTTAGCAATGGTTACCTCTAAAGGAAGATGTGCATCATCGCTTTGCATCAAAATGGCCACACATGCAAGGAAATTGCTGCCAAGAATATTGCACCTGAAAAAACCATTTACCAGATCATCAAGAACTTCAAGGAGAGAGATTCAACTGCAGTGAAGAAGGCTTCAGGACGTCCCAGAGTGTCCAGGAGGCGCCAGGACCGTCTCCTCCTGAGGAGTCTGCTATGGGATCATGTCACCACCAGTGCAGAGCTCAATATTGGCAGCAGGTTGGTGTGAGTGCATCTGCACCACAGTGAGTCGAAGACTTTTGGACAAAGGCCTGGTGTCAAGAAGGGCTGCAAAGAAGCCACTTCTCTCCAGGAAAAACATCAAGGACAGACTGAAAATCTGCAGGAAGTACAAGGATTGGACAGCAGAAGACTGGTGAACTTCCGACTGTTTGGGACGTCTGGAAAATCGATAGTCCGGAGAAAGGAAGGTGAATGCTACCATGAGTTCTGTGTCGTGCCAACAGTGAAGCATCCTGAGACCATCCGTGTGTGGGGTTGCTTTTCATCACAGGGAGTGGGCTCGCTCACAATCCTGCACAAACGTCCTGCAAGAGCAACTTCTCCCAACAGTCCAGGAGCAATTTGGTGATGATCCATGTATTTTCCAGCATGATGGAGCACCATGTCACAAGGCAAGAGTGATAATGAAGTGGCTCGGAGATCATTACATTGACATTTTGGACCCGTGGACAGGCAACTCCCCGGATCTTAATCCCATAGAGAACCTGTGGTCAATCCTCAAAAGGCGAGTGGACAAGCAGAATCCCATAAACTGTGATCAACTCCGAGCACTAATAAGGCAAAAATGGATCTCCATCAGTCAGATTTGGCCCAGAAGCTCATATCCGGCATGCCAGAACGAATTGCAGAGGTTATGAAGAACAATGGTTGACATATATTTAATGTTTTTGCCAATAAAAGCCTTTAAAACTCATTAAATGCGTTTCATTGTTTTCCAGTATACCATAGAAACACGTGAACAAATAATCTACAAATACTGAAGCAGCAAACTTTGCAAAACACAACATTTATGTCACTGCCAATACTTTTGGCCACGGCTGTAGGAAGTTAGCTAATCTAAGTTTATGATGTTAAACACACATTTCTATGATTGAAAATGTTTATCAGGAGCACTTCGCTACGAAAACATGTTCCTCTTCATAGCGTCCGCCTGTTTATGTACACAAGGAGATGTTAGTAAACAAACGTCTGTTTGTTGTCTTGTTTGTACCCACAGCTGAGTTCTGATCAGTCAAATAAAGTCAAAAGCGATTCGCTAAAGTAAATGTTGGAAGCTCGTTAAAAACAAACACATCTGAACAATTAAGAGCGCGAGTCGCGTCCCCCGAGTCCAATCTCTAATGTGATAAAACATCCGTACAGAAAACAGGAGCCCGTCTCATCCGTGACGCATGTTTACAAATGCTGAGATGTTTAAAACAGCACTTTATGACCTTGTCTAAATAAAAGTACAATATTTGGGCAGGCGGGTCTAATTCAGCTCTTCAAATCACCATCTGCTGCTGTCTGAATCGACTACTGAGGGGGAATTGAAAGGCGAGATAGCAGCAGCTGCAGGCGTTTAGAGTTATGGAAGCAAAGTACTCACTGGCTCCTGGTTCACAATCTGTCTGTCGGGTCACGAGGTCACGTCTGCTGCCATCACCGAATTCAGATCTGTTGACAGGTTGTTAAACAGCTTGCTCATTACGGTTTGTTCCCTCTGCTGTGTGTTGAGACCTGAAACACAGAGCAAATATACAGAGCGTCAAATCAGAGCAAACAACACAAAGACCCGTTATTTTGATCTTTATAATAGCGTGTGGACAGGTCTGAGATTGATGTGGAATTGTAAAAAGACTCATAGTTGTTAACTAATGAGTTCATCTCACACACTATGTATAGGCCACGTCCACACTTGTGTTTCAAGTGTTTTCCAGACGCCACGTTTTCATGCTAGTGTGGATTAGAGAAGTAAACATAGTGACCAGTGTGAAATAAATGTGTGGATGTGGCCTTATTCTGGACAAGGACAACACGCTAAGACCGGGAGAGACCATCAGTCTGACATCGTCACCGACAAACCATAGTTTGTTTTTGTGGCATGGCGGAGGCGGGGCAGGTCATGATTCCGCACATCCGGCCCCTAATCAGGCTAATCAAGCCTCAGAGAGGGATAAAGGCTGACCGGAGACGGCAGTGCGACAGAGAGAGAGAGTTACGGGCAGATGTCTGACGCTTTTGTGTGTTCATAATTAAAATATTATTTATATTGTCAAACCGGTTCTTGCCGCCTCCTTTCTAATAACGCCTTTACACTGGTGCCGAAATCTGGGAAGGAGGAGGGATGCGCCATAATAGAGTCCTCGCCACTACCATCCACCCCAACGGCACAGCCGTGGCTATCCGGCGGGGGACGGAGGAGCCTGGCAGTGAGTATAGGAGGGTGGGAAAGGGGCTGGAAAGACCCCTACCGTCCACCAAAAACGCAGCGGGCCGTTCCGTCCGCCAGGGGCCGGAAGACTGCCTCCGATCTGTCCGGGGAGACGTGGCTGTCGTCCATCAGAGCTACAGCATATTGAAGAACCGGCAAGTAAGTGAGTTTTTTTTCTCTCTCTCCCACTTCTGCTCCGTGTCCCTTTTTTTTTTTTAAATGTTTAGTTAATTTGGCACAATCGCCGTTACGGCGAGTAGGTGCCACATTTTTTTTGGTTTCCCTCCCCTTGTCCCCTCCCTCATCCAGGTTCACGGGAAAGAGGGACACACACACACACACACACACACACACACACACACACACACACACAGACAGACACACACACACACACATTTCTCAGTACACACACTCACACACACACACACACACACACACATTTCTCAGTACACACACACACACTCACTCATACACACATTTCTCAGTACACACACACACACACACACTCACACACACATTTCTCAGTACACACACACACACACACACACACACATTTCTCAGTACACACACACACACACACACACACACACATTTCTCAGTACACTCACACACACACACACACACACACACACACACACACACATTTCTCAGCACACACACACACACACACACACACTCACACACACATTTCTCAGTACACACACACACACACACACACTCACACACACATTTCTCAGTACACACACACACACACACACTCACACACACATTTCTCAGTACACACACACACACACACACTCACACACACATTTCTCAGTACACACACACACACACACACTCACACACACATTTCTCAGTACACACACACACACACACACTCACACACACATTTCTCAGTACACACACACACACACACACAAGGTCCTACAGGTCTCTATAATACAGGAAACAGAGAATAGGGGAAAAGTTTGTATTTGCTCCACAGGATAAACATGAGGAAAATGGCGCCATCTGGTGGAAAATATTTCAATTGCAATTTTGAAGCAAGTGTTCCGGATTGAAAGTATAATATCATATAATTCATGATTATGTTATAGGTGTTATAGGTGTATTATAGGAACTGAGGTTGAAATATCAAAATTCACCCCAAAATACACACCTTTGGCTAAATTTATACCATGTGCATCAACACAAAAATGATCGAAATAAAAAAAAAAAATAATAATAAATAAAAGACAAAAATGTCCCAAATGAAAACTACACAATGATGACTCAATATCTTTATAGATATTACAGAAAATATAATTTTCTGTAAATTCATGATTTCCTGTAAAGCTGCTTTGAAATGGCGTGTTGTGAAAGGCTTGACATGACCTCACACAGTACATGCCACTGATTTGTGAGTTGGTTCTGCTAACGATGTACGTGTGACTGTTGGTGGTCCACCGTCGCAAACGTTTGTGCCACTGGCAAAGAAAGAGCCCCTTCCTCTGGTAAAGTGCTACAGGAACACGTGTTTGTCAGATGATGTTGATTAACGTTTTACTCTTCTGAGTTTGTCACCTGATATTGTTCAAGTAAACTGTATTATAATTCTGGGCTTCACATAAAATGCTGGAATCAAGAGAACATTTTCAACTCCATGAAGTGAGTTTGCACCAGTCATCTGGAGGATTGTTTTTATTCAAGTGAAGGGCATTTTTCATTCATTTAACATATGACATCAGAATAGTTTCGACAGGACCAGGCTTGATCCCATTCAGGCCACACAGGACGATGAATTGAAATGACAGGAAGTTTTGTGACCAAACAGAAAATACTTTTGCAAATAACATCTATTCTATTTAATTCAGAAATGATCATTTGGTAACAGTCAACAGGGGGCAGATTAAATCCAATAAGTACTGATATTTTTATTTAATTTTTTAAGGAACTGGAAATCTTATGAGGAGAAACTGAAACTTCAAATTCCTTCTGATTCATATTCATTATCATATTCCAAAATATGATCATCTTTGTGATCGATCTATATGTCTGTCTGTCTGTCCTGTCTGTTTGTCTGTCTGTCTAACTATCTCTCTGTCTGTCTATCTACCTTTCTGTCTGTCTGTCTATCTATCTATCTGTCTGTCTGTCTGTCTATCTACCTTTCTGTCTGTCTATCTATCTGTCTGTCTGTCAATCTATCTATCTATCTATGTATCTGTCTGTCTGTCTATCTACCTTTCTGTCTGTCTATCTATCTGTCTGTCTGTCAATCTATCTATCTATCTATCTATCTATCTATCTATCTATCTATCTGTCTGTCTGTCTATCTATCTATCTATCTATCTATCTATCTATCTATCTATCTATCTATCTATCTATCTGTCTGTCTGTCTGTCTGTCTGTCTGTCTGTCTGTCTGTCTGTCTGTCTGTCTGTCTATCTATCTATCGGTCTCTCTATCTACCTTTCTATCTGTCTATCTATCTGTGTGTCTATCTATCTGTATGTCTGTCTATCTATCTGTCTGTCTGTCTGTCTATGCATCTGTCTGTCTATCTACCTTTCTATCTGTCTGTCTGTCTATCTATCTATCTATCTATCTATCTATCTATCTATCTATCTATCTGAATGTCTGTCTATGTATCTGTCTGTCTATGTATCTATCTATCTATCTATCTATCTATCTATCTATCTATCTATCTATCTATCTATCTATCATCTGTCTGTCTGTCTATCTATCTGTCTGTCTATGTATCTATCTATCTATCTATCTGTCTGTCTGTCTATCTATCTATCTATCTATCTATCTATCTATCTGTCTATCTGTCTGTCTGTCTGTCTGTCTGTCTGTCTGTCTGTCTGTCTGTCTGTCTGTCTGTCTGTCTATCTATCTATCTATTGTCTGTCTGTCTATCTCTCTGTCTGTCTGTATGTCTATGTATCTGTCTGTCTATCTGTATCTGTCTGTCTGTCTATCTATCTATCTATTGTCTGTCTGTCTGTCTATCTGTCTGTCTAACTATCTGTCTGTCTGTCTGTCTGTCCTGTCATATGTCTGTCTATCTGTCCTGTCTGTTTGTCTGTCTGTCTAACTATCTGTCTGTCTGTCTATCTATCTATGTATCTGTCTGTCTGTCTGTCTGTCTATCTATCTACCTTTCTATCTGTCTATCTATGTATCTGTCTGTCTGTCTGTCTGTCTGTCTGTCTATCTATCTATCTATCTATCTATCTGTCTGTCTATCTATCTATCTATCTGTCTGTCTGTCTGTCTATCTGTCTGTCTGTCTATGTATCTATCTATCTATTGTCTGCCATTCTGTCTATCTATCTATCTATCTATCTATCTATCTATCTATCTATCTATCTATCTATCTATCTATCTATCTATCTATCTATCTATTGTCTGTCTGTCTGTCTGTCTGTCTGTCTATGTATCTAACTATCTATTGTCTGCCATTCTGTCTGTCTGTCTGTCTGTCTGTATGTCTCTCTTTCTGTCTGTCTGTCGGAACGTTCCAACAACATTTGGATAACATTATTTAAAGGTTTGGAACATCCGTATAACGTTAATAACCTTTAATAACATTCTACTGACGTTAAGAAAACTGGACATTTTCATTTTCCCACATCGACAGTGTAACATTCGGAAAAAGTTTGAAGAACATCAATTTTCTAGCTTGAATGATGAGTCATAAATAATCAGTACTAGAAGAAGAAGTTTATAGTATCATCATGGCAGAACTATTGTGATCCGTCTTCCTTTCATCTCCGTGCTGGCACATATCCAAGCGTGGAATTCTGCGGCACATTCCAGGTCCAGAAACTTGACACATGGACAAGCGCGAGGTCACGGCGATCAGAACAAATCTGTAAAATATGTGACAGGGTTCAAGACAGAGGAGACTATTGTTTGCAGGACTCCAAACGGGTCACCCCTAGTCACCCGTCTGACCCGAGACGATTCTTGTGCTGCCTTAGAAAACCCAAAAACATATCTGAAGTGATTATATTACAGACACAATCGGTTCAATGTTTACCTTGGACAGACACACAGACGCACACATCATAATGTCTCTGGCCTTTTGATATCAGCATCACATCAACCTCTGAACATCCTGTGACTTCTCTTCCTTTAACTGACAGATACGCTGTGTACACAAGTGCATTACACTCAATGTGATGATTTCTCGTTGAACTCTCCACAATCGCAGTAATGATGAAGCTTTGTTCCTCTAATCACGACTGATGTGCTCTTAAAACATCCAGTTGAATCATCAGTATCCTGCTGTTTCCGATCAGGTTTCCTCTCAAATCTCGTTTCAATGTCCAGAGAGCACTTCAAATGCTAGAAATATGACCTACATTTATCACAAAGAAACACTGAAGGAAATTAAGAAACAGCCTGTCAGCAGTGTTCAGGACTCTTCTGCAAATGGGCCTGGAGGATATTCGATCTTGATAACCGAAAGGCTGGGCTGAAGATGAGGAGATTTGGGAAAAGAGTGTGTTACAAATTACAAATCTTTTTAAAAGACTAGTTTCAACCACATGAGTCTCATTCGTTAGACTGTAACATTTGTGTACAATTTGGTTACATGTATTTTGTATTTTTGGAAAACATTTATAGCTTTTTATACACACACACACACACACACACACACACACAGTCTCTAGTGTTAGTAGGACCAACATATGAAAATTAATTAAATAAACCTTAATAAATTAAAAAATTAAGTTGGACCAACATAAGAAAATTTATTAAATAATCCTTAGTAAATAAAAAAATTAAGTTGGACCAACATAAGAAAATTAAATAAATAAACCTTAATAAATTAAAAAATTAAGTTGGACTAACATAAAAAAATTAATTAAATAATCCTTAGTAAATAAAAAAATTAAGTTGGACCAACATATGAAAATTAATTAAATAAACCTTAATAAATTAAAAAATTAAGTTGGACTAACATAAAAAAATTTATTAAATAATCCTTAGTAAATAAAAAAATTATGTTGGACCAACATAAGAAAATTAAATAAATAAACCTAAATAAATTAAAAAATTAAGTTGGACCAACATAAGAAAATTAAATAAATAAACCTTAGTAAATTAATATCATTAATTAAATGAGCAACGGCAATATGTAGATATTTAAGTAAATGATTCCAAATACTCTTCTCTCACTTTATTGTGACAATAAAGTGATTTGATTTGATTTGATAACCAATAATCTAGTGTTTTTAAAATCAGATCATTAGCAGACAGTCATTAAACATGGAATAAACATTCAATTAACCTTAAATAGGCTATAAGATTTGTGTATATGCTTATAAAGCTGCACTTAACCTTGACTGCGTTCATTTCTACATATAGTTTAATGCTGTAGCGCACTAATGTCAGTCATGGTTGTCTTTCAATAACCTCCCTGTAACGTTTACAAAAAACACTCAAATCTGAATTTAAAATAAAACGTAAAAATAACAATTAGAGAATGTTCTGTATCACACAAAAACCTCCCTTCAACGTTCTGGAAAGTTTACTATATGGTTAAGAAAATAAAACCTAAAAAAACCTTAGAAGTTGGTTCCCCCAAATAATAACCAATCGGGAAGCTTAAAAGGTAACGTTAGGGGAACACTCTGTGTTGGCTGGGCATTTGCACCATCTTTGTTTCCTCTTATACACGTGATGTTTGTATTGTCATTAAAAACCCAGAAACCATATCGATGTTGAGCGCCGCTGGTTACAGTCTCCAGGAGGAAACAAGCACATGACAAATGAAAAGTGATTCCTCACTGGACTGTAGAGATAAGAAAGCCATTAAGAGTCCAGTGTCCTGAATGGCCCCTGATGGCATGAGCGACACTGAGGTTTTGCTTGGTGGAGTTTGTGATTGGCATCCACTGTACAGCCCAGGGGAAGACAGACTAGAGTATAAAGATATCCTGTTTAGCCACTGGTAGACACAATATGCACCTCATGAACAACACACGTGTGTACCGTATGATCAGATATCACTAGTGAGGGCGGAGATATACTGTGGTATACTCTTACTCTTATCGTACAGTGATAGCACCAGATGGTAATGCCTAGGCTCTTTGATATATACCATGCTACTTTTACATAGCGGAGACTGGGGCTAGTTGTCAACCGGGGATGTTGTCACAATGGCTATATCAAAAGTCCAAAGTTCACAAATGTGTGTTTCTTCTATCCTCCAAAGTACATTTTAAAATTTTAACTCTTGGGTAAACAAGTGAACATGGCGTAAACGTATTTTTGTTGTTCAAACTTGTAAACATGTCATTTTGGTTCTGTTCACTCTACTTCACTTTGAAAAGTCTTCCACTAGAAAGCACTATTAATATGATTTTTTACCTCTGTCACATTCCATCACAATACACAGATGTGAACTGTAGGTGGCGCTCTAACACATTCCATCACAATACACAGATGTGAACTGTAGGTGGCGCTCTAACACATTCCATCACAATACACAGATGTGAACTGTAGGTGGCGCTCTAACACATTCCATCACAATACACAGATGTGAACTGTAGGTGGCGCTCTAACACATTCCATCACAATACACAGATGTGAACTGTAGGTGGCGCTCTAACACATTCCATCACAATACACAGATGTGAACTGTAGGTGGCGCTCTAACACATTCCATCACAATACACAGATGTGAACTGTAGGTGGCGCTCTAACACATTCCATCACAATACACAGATGTGAACTGTAGGTGGCGCTCTAACACATTCCATCACAATACACAGATGTGAACTGTAGGTGGCGCTCTAACACATTCCATCACAATACACAGATGTGAACTGTAGGTGGCGCTCTAACACATTCCATCACAATACACAGATGTGAACTGTAGGTGGAGCTCTAACACGTTCCATCACAATACACAGATGTGAACTGTAGGTGGTGCTCTAACACGTTCCATCACAATACACAGATGTGAACTGTAGGTGGAGCTCTAACACGTTCCATCACAATACACAGATGTGAACTGTAGGTGGTGCTCTAACACATTCCATCACAATACACAGATGTGAACTGTAGGTGGTGCTCTAACACATTCCATCACAATACACAGATGTGAACTGTAGGTGGAGCTCTAACACATTCCATCACAATACACAGATGTGAACTGTAGGTGGTGCTCTAACACATTCCATCACAATACACAGATGTGAACTGTAGGTGGTGCTCTGACACATTCATCACAATACACAGATGTGAACTGTAGGTGGCGCTCTAACACATTTTACCCCTCACAGATGTGAACTGTAGGGGGCGCTCTAACACATTCCATCACAATACACAGATGTGAACTGTAGGTGGTGCTCTAACACATTCCATCACAATACACAGATGTGAACTGTAGGTGGCGCTCTAACACATTCCATCACAATACACAGATGTGAACTGTAGGTGGCGCTCTAACACATTCCATCACAATACACAGATGTGAACTGTAGGTGGCGCTCTAACACATTCCATCACAATACACAGATGTGAACTGTAGGTGGCGCTCTAACACATTTTACCCCTCACAGATGTGCTCGTCCATAGACATTCAGTCTAATGTTCAGTTCAAGCAACACCCTTATTATTTCATTGAATATCTCGGCCTCTGAGTGGACTACAAGCTCAATCTAGGTGTCATTAGAAAGCTCAGATCCTCCCCTTTGTGGTTGTTTATAACATTTGATCATCAATTGTTGAAAACATATTTTCTGATGATTTGATTTGCATGCTTTTCTTTCTGGATGGCATATTTCATTCTGGACTTATAAGATATAACATTAGATTACTCAGCCAAGCAAGCTCACAGACAAGTAAACAATGGCTCATTTTTTAGAGAACTTACAAAGTTAATAGCATATGTAAAGTTTTTAGCAATTTGGGGCTTACAGCAACAGTTATCAGAGCATAAATGAGACATTTGTATTTGATGACCTACAGAAATCATATTTTACTTTGTGATTCTTTTGAAAATCTTTTGAACTGTGGTATTAATGCAACAAAATAAGCTATACAGCAACATTCCTGAGAATGAGAGCTTTCATTTGATATATGACATGTCCAATGATGTGCTATGTGAAGAGCTTTTATTTTTATATAAATATTTCTACTGCATTACCTCTAGGGGGCGCTAATTTTCTACGCAAATGTTTTGAAGTCTTATTTCGTTATTTTAAGTAACATAAATACAGAAGTGATGGGTATCTCTGAAAAGTGCAGATTCTAAGCTTTCAAATGACACCTCATATGCCTGACTTATGAATACAGAGACTTAAACGTTTTAAGCGTAAACTTTTTCGTGATATAGCACCCCCCTTTGGGTGCATGGAGTTTAAGGGGTTTTGAAGGGAATGGTCAAATATATTATCAAGGCATTTTTCTTTTCTTTTTTTATCAAAATGTTCTGAGTGTTCTGAGGACAAAGGTTGGGGCATGTTGTCCCATTTCTAAAGGTTAAAAATCATATTTACTAATGGCATCCCACAGGAGCCGAGAATGTAATTTGGGCCGGAGCATAGGAAAATGGTTTGGACATTTCTGATAGCTCTATTGAGTTGGAGCTAAACACACTTCTGAAATCAGTTTTCTGGAAACACTCCCGTCAGTTTCTCTAACTCGAGTCCAAGTCAAGCCTGTGTCTGCCGGGAATCACTGTCATTTTCTGTAAACTAAATGGAATTTGGCCGAATGGCCTGAGCATATCGGTCTGGCCGAGGTACTTTCATGTTACAGCATCGCTCTCTCTGAAATGTCACAGAAATCACTGTCAACGACGGTCTTAACTCTCGTCTCGGGATAGAGATGTCTGAAATTGACCAGGCCGAATTCCAATATCTCCGTCCAGCTCCCTCATCTTTATAATGTCAGATATTTCACTGGGAAACAACCGTTGAGCCGAGTCGCTCGCATCCCCAGATGCCAAGCGCTAGTTCACTTTTCCAACCGCATGAGGGTGAGTTCACAATTTCAACTGACCCGGCAGCGCACAGACATTGGCCTCTTTCTGACAGAAGAATCCATGTTTTTCCTCAAGAGCAAGAGAATGAACTTCTATACGACTGCTCTGATATAAGTCACATCATAAATATAATATCAGTCATTGTGTTGTAGATTAATCCTGATATACACTGTACTAAAATACATTAACTTATGGGTTATGTCATATATACCTTACATAGTGTATATTGTCAATTCCTGTCTGATGTCTTTATTACACGTGTGCTATTCGTACGTAACATGGACGGTAATCCATCCCTGCTCTTGAGACCCTGTCTGCACTGGTCTCAGAACAGTTATAGGAGAGATATAGGATGCTCCCTTGCTCCCTATTTAGTGCATGACTTAACCTCCAGTGTGCTGTCTGCACTGGTCTCAGAACAGTTATAGGAGAGCTATAGGATGCTCCCTTGCTCCCTATTTAGTGCATGACTTAACCTCCAGTGTGCTGTCTGTCTGCACTGGTCTCAGAACAGTTATAGGAGAGATATAGGATGCTCCCTTGCTCCCTATTTAGTGCATGACTTAACCTCCAGTGTGCTGTCTGCACTGGTCTCAGAACAGTTATAGGAGAGCTATAGGATGCTCCCTTGCTCCCTATTTAGTGCATAACTTGACCTCCAGTGTGCTGTCTGTCTGCACTGGTCTCAGAACAGTTATAGGAGAGCTATAGGATGCTCCCTTGCTCCCTATTTAGTGCATTACTTAACCTCCAGTGTGCTGTCTGTCTGCACTGGTCTCAGAACAGTTATAGGAGAATTATAGGATGCTCCCTTCTCCCTATTTAGTGCATGACTTAACCTCCAGTGTGCTGTCTGTCTGCACTGGTCTCAGAACAGTTATAGGAGAGATATAGGATGCTCCCTTGCTCCCTATTTAGTGCATGACAACCTCCAGTGTGCTGTCTGTCTGCACTGGTCTCAGAACAGTTATAGGAGAGCTATAGGATGCTCCCTTGCTCCCTATTTAGTGCATGACTTGACCTCCAGTGTGCTGTCTGTCTGCACTGGTCTCAGAACAGTTATAGGAGAGCTATAGGATGCTCCCTTGCTCCCTATTTAGTGCATGACTTAACCTCCAGTGTGCTGTCTGTCTGCACTGGTCTCAGAACAGTTATAGGAGAGATATAGGATGCTCCCTTGCTCCCTATTTAGTGCATGACTTGACCTCTAGTGTGCTGTCTGTCTGCACTGGTCTCAGAACAGTTTGAAATGCATCTTATTTTCATCATAACTCCATATAAAGCCTCTGAAAGACATATTTATCAGTTTTTACATGAACTCATTTATTCTCAATGTGATAATATACAGTAATAATAAAAAATGTGCTTAAGTGCACATTAGTGGTCATTGTGTTTAACAGAGTGTTGTTTCGTGATAAATTGCTAAAATTTAAAAAATGGCATATTGCATGAAACTAGAGACTCGAATCTTTTGACTCAAACCGGTTTCAATGTAAAAACTTAATTTGGTTTCTCACCAGATGTAGTTTTGTTGCCATTTCTCCCAAAGACAAACTCCGCTGTGGTCAGCGCCATGTTGTTTTCTCACATGTCTCTAACGTCAAAAGTTTAAGCCTTTTTACAGCCCAGAGTCTCCTGAACTGAGATCAGTTGGTTTAAATGAAATGAATTATGCGTTGCATATAGTGAAGCCAAAATGCTTCTCAGATCCCTTAACAGTAACACCCATCTCTAAAAATAAAAATGTTTCAACAATATAAAAAACGTAACCGGCCGATGACAAGAAAATACAAACAAATATTTACACTTTACCATTTTATTTTGAGTCGCTCAGAAATCCAAACCCATACCCCTAAAACTAACCCTAACCATTTCTCAGCTATATATATATATAATAAAGAAAAAAATTATTTCGTCTCGTCTTTCCTTTTTGTTAAACGTGTGTTCCAGTGAGACACTTCCAATGCAAGTCAATGGGGTTTAATCTGTAAACATTAAAATACTGTTTCACAAGTATAGACACAAACAATATGTGTGTTAACATGATTTTACTGTCATTAAATCACTCAATAACAACATCTGTGGGAAGTTACAGACAATTATACAACGTTGTTGCCATGACGACGTAACCAACACCCATTGAAACAACTTTACAGCTCAAATGAAACACAGAAGAATTAATGTAAGTACATTTATCAAATGATAAGCGTCACATTTCTGCCTTTAAACCCTTTAAAATGAAACCTCATTGACTTCCATTGGAAGTGCATCACTGGAACACACATTTGTGCTTTATTTATAGAATTTAAATTAACATTATAATTGACTTCACTTGCATTGAACCCGGAATATTCCCTTAAAAGTACCATTTTTTCTGATAATGTGTAAATTCTGTGGAAGTTCAGTATTCCCGAGTCCAAAACATTCATACAATATCTCAGAAACGTCCCGGTGAACGTTTAACGATGCGTGCGGTTGCTGTAAATAAAGTCTCTTCTGCAGCATCATTACTCTTAAATCAACAGCTATGATTCATGACCACACACACTCACACACACACACACACACACACACACACACACACACACACACACATTACAGCTGTGCTGATCATGCACAACATATTAACTGTGATAATAATCAGTGTAAATCAACTGGACGTGCCATCGGTTTGAAGAATCTGGTTTTTATGTTGTTTATTCTGATAAGGATAAAATGAGGTTTTGTACTGTGAATATTCAAAGGCATGTTAATAAACTTTGCTTTGCCGTTTGTCTGTAGATACATTAACCAGCTGTTGGATACTCGTGCAAATACTGAGTGTTTGAAAGAAAACAGCATCAATTCATGACAAGTCTCTGAGACGTCTGAGGTCACATCCACATAGAGAGCATTAGCTCAGAGCTTTGGTGGGGAAATGCATCTGAAATGTGGACGAGGCGCATAAACATTGCCAAATTGATGCATGCTCGACCGGAAAACTACAGTATTAGTGTGACCATGTGACCTTAATCAATGAGCGTGTTTACGTGCACGTTCTCACACTGATTTGGCTGAAGACCGACAGCATGTGTGGTCATGCAAACACTTTAAACAGCTTTCATTGATCGCTGTAAGGTCAGAAATGGCGCGAGAATAAACCGATGGCTTATCCCATCTGTGCATTGGTTGTGATTATGTCTCTTCGCCGTTTGACATCAAAAGCAGAGAATAACTTCTCAAGTAAACGTGGATTTCTTGCTTGTTCTGATTTTTGTCACGAGTTTGATCCAGGGCGTGCTGAGTGACTCCAGTCGGGTCTCCTTAGCAACTAAATTGGCCCGGTTGCTAGGGAGGGTAGAGTCACATGGGGTAACCAAATTCTTCCGGTTGCTAGGGAGGGTAGAGTCACATGGGGTAACCAAATTGGGCCGGTTGCTAGGGAGGGTAGAGTCACATGGGGTAACCTCCTCGTGGTCACTATAATGTGGTTCTCGCTCTCGGTGGGGCGTGTGGTGAGTTGTGCGTGGATGCCGCGGAGAATAGCGTGAAGCCTCCACACGCGCTACGTCTCCACGGTAACACACTCAACAAGTCACATGATAAGATGCGCGGATTGACACTCTCAGACGTGGAGGCAACTGAGATTCGTCCTCCACCACCCGGATTGAGGCGAGTCACTACGCTACCACGAGGACTTATAGCACATTGGGAATTGGTCAGATTTTTGGGGATAATGCATGTACTGTAAACACGCTTGATGGTCTCTATTTTAAGAGCACTAGTGGTAAAATGGAATGCTATGCTATAATTCATAAGCACAAAGTCAGTTTTGGTATTTTCGTGCATGCATGCTTAAGTCTAGTCTAGGCGCAAGAGGCTTTGGTGAAATGGCACGTGCAATGCGTTAATGGGATGGGTCAAGTGCAATTTAATTCTGAGGTTCTTCTCAGCCACCGTCTGCGTCCTATTATATATTCTATTTCCTGTCAAGCACCAGCGATATCAACAAAGACAGACTTTGCTGTCCTCTTCTGCGTATCTTGCCGCCGTTTTGTGGTCCATTCTGCAAAACGTGTCACCCGCAGTTTAAGGGCTTACAACCGCAGTTTAAGGGCCTACACCCACAGTTTAAGGGCGTACACCCGCAGTTTAAGGGCGTACACCCGCAGTTTAAGGGCCTACACCCGCAGTTTAAGGGCGTACACCCGCAGTTTAAGGGCGTACACCCGCAGTTTAACCCGCAGTTTAAGGGCGTACACCCGCAGTTTAAGGGCGTACACCCGCAGTTTACGGGCCTACACCCGCAGTTTAAGGGCCTACACCGGCAGTTTAAGGGCGTACACCCGCAGTTTAAGGGCGTACACCCGCAGTTTAAGGGCGTACACCCGCAGTTTACAGGCCTACACCCGCAGTTTAAGGGCGTACACCCGCAGGTAGCACAAACACCTGCAGTTTAAGGGCATACACCCGCAGTTTACGGGCCTACACCCACAGTTTAAGGGCCTACACCCGCAGTTTAAGGGCGTACACCCGCAGTTTACGGGCCTACACCCGCAGTTTAAGGGCGTACACCCACAGTTTAAGGGCCTACACCCGCAGTTTAAGGGCGTACACCCGCAGGTAGCACAAACACCTGCAGTTTAAGGGCGTACACCCGCAGTTTAAGGGCCTACACCCGCAGTTTAAGGGCATACACCCACAGTTTAAGGGCGTACACCCGCAGTTTACGGGCCTACACCCGCAGTTTAAGGGCGTACACCCGCAGTTTAAGGGCGTACACCCGCAGGTAGCACAAACACCTGCAGTTTAAGGGCGTACACCCGCAGTTTAAGGGCGTACACCCGCAGTTTAAGGGCGTACACCCGCAGGTAGCACAAACACCTGCAGTTTAAGGGCGTACACCCGCAGTTTAAGGGCCTACACCCGCAGTTTAAGGGCGTACACCCACAGTTTAAGGGCGTACACCTGCAGTTTAAGGGCGTACACCCGCAGTTTAAGGGCCTACACCCGCAGTTTAAGGGCGTACACCCACAGTTTAAGGGCGTACACCCGCAGTTTAAAGGCGTACACCCGCAGTTTAAGGGCCTACACCCGCAGTTTAAGGGCATACACCCACAGTTTAAGGGCGTACACCCGCAGTTTACGGGCCTACACCCGCAGTTTAAGGGCGTACACCCTGCAGTTTAAGGGCGTACACCCGCAGTTTAAGGGCGTACACCCGCAGGTAGCACAAACACCTGCAGTTTAAGGGCGTACACCCGCAGTTTAAGGGCGTACACCCGCAGGTAGCACAAACACCTGCAGTTTAAGGGCGTACACCCGCAGTTTAAGGGCCTACACCCGCAGTTTACGGGCCTACACCCGCAGTTTAAGGGCGTACACCCGCAGTTTAAGGGCGTACACCCGCAGTTTAAGGGCCTACACCCGCAGTTTAAGGGCGTACACCCGCAGTTTAAGGGCGTACACCCGCAGTTTAAGGGCTTACACCCGCAGTTTAAGGGCCTACACCCGCAGTTTAAGGGCGTACACCCGCAGTTTAAGGGCGTACACCCGCAGTTTAACCCGCAGTTTAAGGGCGTACACCCGCAGTTTACGGGCCTACACCCGCAGTTTACGGGCCTACACCCGCAATTTAAGGGCCTACACCGGCAGTTTAAGGGCGTACACCCGCAGTTTAAGGGCGTACACCCGCAGTTTACAGGCCTACACCCGCAGTTTAAGGGCGTACACCCGCAGGTAGCACAAACACCTGCAGTTTAAGGGCATACACCCGCAGTTTACGGGCCTACACCCACAGTTTAAGGGCCTACACCCGCAGTTTAAGGGCGTACACCCGCAGTTTACGGGCCTACACCCGCAGTTTAAGGGCGTACACCCACAGTTTAAGGGCCTACACCCGCAGTTTAAGGGCGTACACCCGCAGGTAGCACAAACACCTGCAGTTTAAGGGCGTACACCCGCAGTTTAAGGGCCTACACCCGCAGTTTAAGGGCATACACCCACAGTTTAAGGGCGTACACCCGCAGTTTACGGGCCTACACCCGCAGTTTAAGGGCCTACACCCGCAGTTTAAGGGCGTACACCCGCAGTTTAAGGGCGTACACCCGCAGTTTAAGGGCGTACACCCGCAGTTTACAGGCCTACACCCGCAGTTTAAGGGCGTACACCCGCAGGTAGCACAAACACCTGCAGTTTAAGGGCATACACCCGCAGTTTACGGGCCTACACCCACAGTTTAAGGGCCTACACCCGCAGTTTAAGGGCGTACACCCGCAGTTTACGGGCCTACACCAGCAGTTTAAGGGCGTACACCCACAGTTTAAGGGCCTACACCCGCAGTTTAAGGGCGTACACCCGCAGGTAGCACAAACACCTGCAGTTTAAGGGCGTACACCCGCAGTTTAAGGGCCTACACCCGCAGTTTAAGGGCATACACCCACAGTTTAAGGGCGTACACCCGCAGTTTACGGGCCTACACCCGCAGTTTAAGGGCGTACACCCTGCAGTTTAAGGGCGTACACCCGCAGTTTAAGGGCCTACACCCGCAGTTTAAGGGCATACACCCACAGTTTAAGGGCGTACACCCGCAGTTTACGGGCCTACACCCGCAGTTTAAGGGCGTACACCCTGCAGTTTAAGGGCGTACACCCGCAGTTTAAGGGCGTACACCCGCAGTTTAAGGGCGTACACCCTGCAGTTTAAGGGCGTACACCCGCAGGTAGCACAAACACCTGCAGTTTAAGGGCGTACACCCGCAGTTTAAGGGCGTACACCCGCAGGTAGCACAAACACCTGCAGTTTAAGGGCGTACACCCGCAGTTTAAGGGCCTACACCCGCAGTTTAAGGGCATACACCCACAGTTTAAGGGCGTACACCCGCAGTTTACGGGCCTACACCCGCAGTTTAAGGGCGTACACCCGCAGTTTAAGGGCGTACACCCGCAGTTTAAGGGCCTACACCCGCAGTTTAAGGGCGTACACCCGCAGTTTAAGGGCGTACACCCGCAGTTTAAGGGCCTACACCCGCAGTTTAAGGGCATACACCTGCAGGTAGCACAAACACCCGCACCCACTTCTGCTTGTGCTGGCATGAATGAGCACTCTCGTGAAAATTGGATAAGATGTAGCGCACAGTCATCGTGCTTTGCACGCTTGTGAAAATATAAAATATAATATAAAAAATCATATTGTTTTCCTGTCAAAACAACTACAGGGTTATTTTTTTTAACCATAATATTTGTAGTGAAACTAGTCTTAATACAGATATAAACACTACGGCAGTAAAAATGATATTTTTGTGGTAACTATAGGTTTTACTACACCATAGTTCAGCTGTGGTTCCCGTAGTTAATCATGGTTAATTGTATCTATTTCACGGTTTCCACCAAAAAACAAAAACATGGTTACTACAATATTACCAAAGTAAAACCATCGTTATTTTATGGCGAGGGGATGCAAAAGTCATTTATATATTTTTGAATCCCTCCCTGTTCTCTATGGGTCTCTGTAGATTGTTTCTGGCTACATTAAATATAGAAAACACAATTAAAACAAATTAATAAGTCATATATGCAAAAACAACTCTTAATGGGACAGCGCACCCAAAAATACAAATTCTCATCATTTAATCACCCTCATGCCATCCCAGTATGACTTTCTTTCTTCTGCTCTACATAAATGAAGATTTTTAGAAGAATATTTCAGCTCCGTAGTTCCATACAATGCAAGTGAATGGTGACCAGACTTTTGAAGCTCCAAAAAGCACATAAAGGCAGCATGAAAGTACTCCATAAGACACCAGTGGTTTAATCCATGTCTTCTGAAGTGATATGATAGGTGTGGGTGAGGAACAGATCAATATTAAAGTTATTGTTTTTACTATAAATTCACCTCCCTGCCCAGTAGGTGGCGATATGCACAAAGAATGCAAATTGCCAAAAAGAAAAGTTGATATTTATAGTAAATAGGACTTTGAAAATGTATCTGTTTCTCAACCACACCTATCAGATCACTTCTGAAGACATGGAGTAAACCACTGGAGTCATATGTGAAAGTGAAAGTGTAGATTTATAGTAGAAAATGACTAGCATATTTATCTGTTTCTCACCCACACCTATCATATCACTTCTGAAGACTTGGATTAAACCACTGGAGTCATATGTGAAAGTGAAAGTGTAGATTTATAGTAGATAATGACTTGCCTATTGATCTGTTTCTCACCCACACCTATCAGATCACTTCTGAAGACTTGGATTAAACCACTGGAGTCATATGTGAAAGTGAAAGTATAGATTTATAGCAGAAAATGACTTGCATATTGATCTGTTCTCACCCACACCTATCAGATCACTTCTGAAGACATGGATTAAACCACTGGTGTCATATGTGAAAGTGAAAGTGTAGATTTATAGTAGAAAATGACTTGCATATTGATCTGTCTCTCACCCACACCTATCATATCACTTCTGAAGACATGGATTAAACCACTGGAGTCATATGTGAAAGTGAAAGTGTAGATTTATAGTAGAAAATTACTTGCATATTGATCTGTTTCTCACCCACACCTATCATATCACTTCTGAAGACTTGGATTAAACCACTGGAGTCATATGTGAAAGTGAAAGTGTAGATTTATAGTAGATAATGACTTGCATATTGATCTGTTTCTCACCCACACCTATCAGATCACTTCTGAAGACATGGATTAAACCACTGGTGTCGTATGGAGTACTTTCATGCTGCCTTTATGTGCTTTTTGGAGCTTCAAAAGTCCATGCAGTACATGTTATATCTCACAGATAAAATCCCAATCTCTCTAAACGTAAACTGAAGCCGTTCCTCGTCTAAACATTTGTGTATTTCAGACAGTGCAGCACTGTGCCGTCTCCCTTCCAACTTCAAGATTAATTGCCATATTCACAGTTTTTTCGGGGAGATGCGGTCTGTCCGTCGCCACCTCGTTATGTTGCCATCCATCAGTGTCGGCAAACATTGGAAGGTATTCCATCTGTGCATGTGAACCGAGTACACTCCATCCGATCGGGATGATTCGAGGTGCCAAAAACCTCTCCAAGACAAATCTCCCCTTCTCCCCACCTGAACGGCATCTTCATCAAGACATACCCATGCCCAGTATTCCGCTCTGGGAATATAAGAGCAAATCTCGGGGCGGTTTTGGCCTGTCGCTAAAGGAACAGATGAAGCGCAGAGGAACTTTGTGAATTGTGTGATGATTTTTCCTCGCTCCTGCAGCACAAACTCGGGGGGGCACAAAGAGCTGTGATTGTTTGATAACCCGATGAAAGAGTCAAATGAATGTGGTGTCAGAGGAGTAATGTACGGCTCCCCGCAGCTGTGTAAATAGGATAATGATGACTGTCATAATTTATAGAGCTCTGCCTTGAAATGAGTTTTGTAGACATACACACATTGTTCCTACACATGCATTTATAGACCTATATATTTTTAAGACGGATGATTGGACAGTGAGGAAACACAGTGACCAATTAAAGGGCTGATATGACAGATTTCCATCATTCAGCCCCAGATAATGATGCTAACATCAACTTAGCAAATCCGATCTAATGATGAGAGGAATGTGCATATTTAAGGCATGTTTAATATGACCTCATCTCCTCGTTTCAACCCCCTGATGCACGTGCATATTTAATGTTATCTATACTCCGCTTCAGCTCATGAATAAACATGATCACGCCACACCGACAGCAGAACACATCAGCGATTTATTAGCCGACGTGTGCTATATGATGTCTCTCAGGAGATTAGCATGATCTGGGCTTTACGAACAAGCTAACGGATTAAATGTCAACTTGCCACTTGAAACAATCACATCAAAAGCCAAAGATGCCATGACACTTATTCGGTAAGTCTATGTGGTCATAAAAAAATATTTTAAAAACAGCACCTTTGGTATATGTGGTCAGAATTGACCGACCGTTGAAAATGAATGGGAAAGACCCAAAAACAGATACATTTTTTTTTTCTGTCAAATACAATCAATAAATCAGACACAATGCAGAAAAAAACAGACAGAAATTACAGGATGAGACTCTAAAACATCCTCAGTGCAAAACATACAAACACAAACACACACACACAAATGAACTGGTGAGACTATAACACAGAGCTTTTATTTTTCTGTGTTATATTAATTTCCCCCAATTTGGAATGTCCAGTTCCCAATGTGCTTTTTTTTTTTTACATCCTCACGATCACATAGTAATTCGCCTCAATCCGGGTGGCGGAGGACAAATCCCAGTTGCCTCCGAGCCTGAGACATTCAACCCACGCATCTTATTACTGGCTTGTTGAGCACGTTGCCACGGAGACATAGCATGTGTGGAGGTTTCACGCCATCCACCGCGGCATCCACGCACAACTCACCACACGCCCCACCGAGAGCGAGAACCACATTATAGTGACCACGAGGAGGTTACCCCATGTGACTCTACCCTCCCTAGCAACCGGCCCAATTTGGTTACCCCATGTGACTCTACCCTCCCTAGCAACCGGGCCAATTTGGTCACCCCATGTGACTCTACCCTCCCTAGCAACCGGCCCAATTTGGTTACCCCATGTGACTCTACCCTCCCTAGCAACCGGGCCAATTTGGTCACCCCATGTGACTCTACCCTCCCTAGCGACCGGGCCAATTTGGTTACCCCATGTGACTCTACCCTCCCTAGCAACCGGCCCAATTTGGTTACCCCATGTGACTCTACCCTCCCTAGCAACTGGGCCAATTTGGTTACCCCATGTGACTCTACCCTCCCTAGCAACCGGGCCAATTTGTTTACCCCATGTGACTCTACCCTCCCTAGCAACCGGGCAAATTTGGTTACCCCATGTGACTCTACCGTCCCAAGCAACCGGGCCAATTTGTTTACCCCATGTGACTCTACCCTCCCTAGCAACCTGGTCAATTGGCCCGGTTGCTAGGGAGGGTAGAGTCACATGGGGTAACCTCCTCGTGGTCACTATAATGTGGTTCTCGCTCTCGGTGGGGCGTGTGGTGAGTTGTGCGTGGATGCCGCTCCATGGTAACGCACTCAACAAGCCACGTGATAACATGCGCGGATTTCCGGTCTCAGACGCGGAGGCAACTAAGGGTGTGTTCACACTTGTAGTTCGGTTCTCTTGGTTCTCTTATGCTGCAAGGATGTCTGACAGGCGGTTCTGACAAAGCTCCTATGATGAGAAGAACCAGGTATGCTCGAGGTCAGTATTACTTCCTGCAAATTACTTCCTGTTTTTGGTCCATGTTGCGTTCATATATCAATCGAACCGCACCAGAGTTCGTTTGGAAGCCCAAACCCGCTATTCAGGCGGTCTCGGTCCGCTTGTTTGGGGCGCACCAAGGTTCAGACGGCAGCGTTCAAGCTAGTTTGAATGGAGTACAAATGTAGCAGTTCTCAATCTTTTCTGCAATATTCACTGTTCAGTGATTGACAGTTTTGGAGACTCATTACGTTTCGGAAGAGAGTTAAAAGAGTATAGACAGGTATATATGGGTTGGATTGTGCTGTAGATGTTTATACTCATGGAACATGAACGGTGACCTTTAGGAGCTGCTGCATCTTACAGTTGTTTTCCAACAGAGTAATCAGGACTGAAAGCTTGAGGGAGCGCACGATGATCACGGCTGATAAATCACAGTTTGTTTATTGATACATGTTTCCATCTCACACGTCCCTTTGTGCTTAATTAACCACTGGCATTTTCATCTTCAGTTCCAATCTAATTATCTGCCATTCCACCTTAGCAATGAGTGAGATAAAGATATTAATATCTTGAATATTAAAGGCAATTAAAAAGGTCAAAAGCTGCAAAGTAATTGCTCGGTTCAGCTTCACATTCTTAATTATTGCATGTTTATAAGGTCGTCTTTTGTCAGTGCCATCTTAAACTGAAACTATGTTTATTTACATTTATTGTCCATTCATAAATGCTGTCCATCTTCACTGGCAGGATAGTCCTAAAGGTGACACGCGGTGGACGTGTTTGTCGTTAGCTGGTGAAGAGCCTCGTGATGGTTTGACCTGATGAACGTCTTGTCAGATGTTTTATTGGATTACACGACTCATTATTTCCCTGTGAACTCCAGTAATTACTTGATTTATGCGTGCAGGTGTGGGTACTTCAACCTGTCAATCAAACTGGAATTTGCATTCCAACAAATGCGCCTAAAGCGAATGACCTCATCTGCCAACCTCAGCTTTGATGCATTTCATTCTGAGAAAGAAAAAAAAGAGTAATAGTACACATATATATATAAGATTATATGAGAGCAAGGGAGCTTGTGATATTGTATATTCAAAGTTATGGCAAATGTTCTGCACTTATATAGCGGCTTTTTAACCGTAGCAGTATTCAAAGCACTTTACACTGCGTCCCAATCACTCATTCACACACACATACACACACACACACACATACACACACACACACACACACACTCACTCACTCACACACACACACACACACACACACACACACACACACACACACACACACTCACACACACTCACACGCACACACACCAATGACGCTGCATGTAAGGCACTAGTCTGCCATTGGGAGCAACTTGGGGTTCAGTGTCTTACCCAAGGACACTTCAGCATGTGGAGTCATGTGGGCCGGGTATCAAACCGCCAACCCTGCGATTGGCAGCCGACCAGCTCTACCACCTGAACTATAGACGCCCCTCAAAAAAGTTCTTTAAGCTGATGTGTTTTTGGGATGTTAAAAGACTTTAAGTAAGCCATTCGTAGGTTGATTTCCCCAAAAGTTGTAAACAGTAACTGGGTTTCCATCCACAAATATGCACATGTTGAAATATTGCATGAACATAATCTACTTATTTATGATTAACTAATCAGCCAATCATGTGGCATCAGTGCATAAAATCATGCAGATACGGGTCAGGAGCTTCAGTTAATGTTCACATCCACCATCAGAATGAGGAAAAAATTAGATCTCAGTGATTTGGAGGGTGGCATGATTGTTGGTTCGCATTTTTATCCCCATTCTGATGGTTGACGTGAACATTAACTGAAGCTCCTGACCCGTATCTGCATGACTTTATGCACTGCACAGCTGCCACACGATTGGCTGATTGGATAAATCGCAAGAATATGTAGATTGTGTGCCTAATAAAGTGTATATTCCGATATAATTTATAAAGGAAAATTTAATTCGCTCAGGGAATATCATCGGAATCATAGACGCCATCTGAGGTCGAAAAGCACGGTAATATTTGGGATGAAGAGAAGCACTGTAGTTTCACCGTCCGACCAGTTTGTTGACATTTGTCTTACTTCCCGAGTCACCGGTGTTCACACATACCATCAATAAGGAAAGTTCCTGGGAATGATACAACTTCACATTTAGGAAAATGTACTACTGTTTTCAAAAGGGTCAAATTTTCTGGAAAAGTCTGTATGTGTGAACGTGACTATTGCTTAGTCTCTCTAGTCAGACGTGGTGGTGGTGTAGTGGGCTAAAGCACAGAACTGGTAATCAGAAGGTTGCTGGTTTGATCCCCACAGTCACCACCATTGTGTCCTTGAGTAAGACACTTAACTCCAGGTTGCTCCGGGGGGATTGTCCCTGTGATAAGTGCACTGTAAGTCACTTTGGATAAAAGCGTCTGCTTAATCTGGTAATCAGAAGGTTGCTGGTTCGAGCCCCACAGTCACCACCATTGTGTCCTTGAGTAAGACACTTAACTCCAGGTTGCTCCGGGGGGATTGTCCTGTAATAAGTGCACTGTAAGTCACTGTTTAGTCATTTTCTGTTCTCTTTTCGGGGAATCACAGCGAGGTATCGATGTTCTCCACTGATGAACAGAAAAACATCACTGCTATCGGATCTGGATTGGTATCGGCTGATACTGAGATTTCAGAGATCAGAAGCGAAAGAATGGTCTTGGTGCATCCCGAATATCTCTCTAACCAATGGCAGATGGGGAGTGCTCAGGAAGCCTGTTTGGAAACAGTCATTATTTTTGCATTTCCATCTGGTGATGCTTGTGGTGAGGAAATGAAACCCTTCACCTCTGATGTTTGACATCTCTGTGTGACAATGATCTAGTCCTCACAAATAATGATCATTAAGATCCATTTTGAGCCTCACAGAGAATACACCCCAAAATATGAAGCACAAGTCAAATGCTTTTATCCCGATCCTGTGAATCCACTTAAACAGTCACTTTTCTCTCCACAGCTGCTATAAATTCATATTTCCATGAAAAGGAGGACAACGTTCCCACATTGATCAAATTGGAAATTAAATTTACTCACTCCAGTTTTACAGGCGGAGCAGTTTGCTCACAGAATTACTGCCAATGGAATAACGAGTAAAAATAAATACGTCTCAATATATTTCCTCACAAAACAGAATCCAGAGCCGAGAAAATGTGTCTGCCCAAGCGTGTAATTAGCAATTACGTTTGGTGTCATCAGTGATAACTATTTCAGCACGGGTCTGTGAGGTCACACCAGCGGGACTGTACGTTCAGCGTTGCACCTGTGGTCAATCAGATAGCGTCCCGTCGGGTCACATACGAGCCAGAACCAGAGCCAGAACGCTCGCCCCTGCCATGCTAAGCAACTTTGCCACCATCTGCTTGTGCGGCTTTGAAAAGCAATTTATTTTTCAGGAGCCCAGAGTTGACCTCGCTTGAGATGAGCAAATTCGTATGAAATCACATTACAGGTACGTCAGTGTGTGCGGTGAGGACTGTAGAGTCGCATATAACATCAGAATATCAGGACAAGGGAGAAATTCAAAGAGTGATGAAAATGTGTGTCAAACAATATGACACATGCACACACACTCACACATGCACTCACACTCTCACGCACACTCACTCCCACACTCTCATACACGCATGCACGCACGCACACACTCACACACACACACTCACGCGCGCGCACACACGCACACACTCACACACACGCGCGCACACACACGCGCGCACACACACTCACACACTCGCGCACACACACGCGCACACACGCGCACTCACACACACACACACACACTCACTCACTCACGCACACACACGCGAGTACACATTGTAAATAATTTAGTGTTTAATTTTACAGAGAACAGAAACACACAAGACCTCCAGATCTTTCTTTTAGAGAATACCGGTGGATTAATATATTTTCACATGTTTGCAGCAAGTGTGTCTGTAATCATGGATGAGACAAACATATAAATACACGTGTGTCCTGAATGTATTTGCAGTTGAATATTATCTGTGTTTACGCATACAGAGATTTAGATACATTTACTGTTTCTGAGGCGATATTTCATAACACAAGTAGTAGAAATCCCACTCTTATTCTCCTTATCGTCCTGAGACACGAGCGTGACCGATGGGTGCATTTGAATTGCCCTTTTTGATTTGTAACTAGTAGCACCTAATAATAATAATAATAATAATAATAATAATTTCTAGAGCAAATTGTATTGCTAAAATGTCCATATACAGCTGTAGTCAGAAGTTTACATACACTTAGTTTGAAGTCATTAAAACTCATTTTTAACCATTAGCAAACTATAGCTTTGTCAAGTCGTTTAGGACAGTGCTTCCCAAACAGGGGTATGCGGTACCCCTGGGGGTGCGTGAGGTGACGATGGGGGTATGCGAATAAAATTCTGAGATTGACAGTTCTTTTATTTTCATCACAGTCATTAGTCACTGGCAAAATTAATTTGATGTGTCCTCTATGCATAAATACATCTTTAATGTGATTATATTTAATGCGTTACATCTTTAACGCGGTCATATTTAACGCATTACATTTTTAACGCGGTCATATTTAACGCGTTACATTTTTAACGCGGTCCATTTTTAACGCGGTCATATTTAATGCGTTACATCTTTAACACGGTCATATTTAAGGCGTTACATTTTTAACGCGGTCATATTTAATGCGTTACATTTTTAACGCGGTCATATTTAATGCGTTACATTTTTAACGCGGTCATATTTAATGCGTTACATCTTTAACGCGGTCATATTTAATGCGTTACATCTTTAACACGGTCATATTTAATGCGTTACATTTTTAACGCAGTCATATTTAATGCGTTACATTTTTAACGCGGTCATATTTAATGCGTTACATCTTTAACGCGGTCATATTTAAGGCGTTACATTTTTAACGCGGTCATATTTAACGCGTTACATTTTTAACGTGGTCCATTTTTTAACGCGGTCATATTTAATGCGTTACATCTTTAACGCGGTCATATTTAAGGCGTTACATTTTTAACGCGGTCATATTTAACACGTTACATCTTTAACGTGGTCATATTTAAGGCGTTACATTTTTAACGCGTTACATCTTTAACGCGGTCATATTTAACGCGTTACATCTTTAACGCGGTCATATTTAAGGCGTTACATCTTTAACGCGGTCATATTTAAGGCGTTACATTTTTAACGCGGTCATATTTAAGGCGTTACATTTTTAACGTGTTACATTTTTAACACAGTCATATTTAACGCGTAACATCTTTAACGCGGTCATATTTAACGTGTTACATTTTTAACGCGGTCATATTTAACGTGTTACATTTTTAACGCGGTCATATTTAACGTGTTACATTTTTAACGCGGTCATATTTAACGCGGTCATATTTAATGCGTTACATCTTTAACGCGGTTATATTTAATGCGTTACATCTTTAACGCGGTCATATTTAACGTGTTACATTTTTAACGCGGTCATATTTAACGTGTTACATTTTTAACGCGGTCATATTTAACGCGGTCATATTTAACGTGTTACATTTTTAACGCGGTCATATTTAACGTGTTACATTTTTAACACAGTCATATTTAACGCGTAACATCTTTAACGCGGTCATATTTAACGTGTTACATTTTTAACGCGGTCATATTTAACGTGTTACATTTTTAACGCGGTCATATTTAACGCGGTCATATTTAATGCGTTACATCTTTAACGCGGTTATATTTAATGCGTTACATCTTTAACGCGGTCATATTTAATGCGTTACATTTTTAACGCGGTCATATTTAATGCGTTACATCTTTAACGCGGTCATATTTAATGCGTTCCATTTTTAACGCGGTCATATTTAATGTGTTACATCTTTAATGTGGTCATATTTAATGTATAACATGAGATCATATTAAACTCTAATGATGACGCAAAGCAAAACTTGCATGTTGAGCATCTTTAAAGGAAACACACCGGCATTATATCTTTAATGCATCTTTTACTAAAGTTCAAATAATACAGAAGCAGATCATGTAAATAAGTTTAAACTCCGATGCGGTCAGCGCCTCTTCTATGAGTCGTGTGAATGTCCCGATCTAAGGGGGAGAGATTGAAACTGCACCGGTTGATGCACACTCTGTCCCGGGACGCTCATCCCTCAAGCGCACACGCTTAATGCAGCCAGACTATAACATGATTGCTCGAGACTTATTGAATCATAATATATGTGTCACTGTTTCTTATCATGAAGAACATTGTCAATACACTTTATTAATAAGAGAGAGTTTGTGTTTTTAAAGATGGATTGAAGTACAGAAAGTTGAGAGAGGAAGTCTTCACCCCATTATACACTAAAACAAAATATATTTATGATTCGTTTTTGTTTTGGCTTGTTTTCCATTATAAATCTCTAAAACTCATTTAAAACAACATACATTTACTTTGGCAGCTAAACTGCAGAAGAAACAATAGTTACCTGAGAATGTTGAATATAATATTATACAAATATATCTAAAAATCCTTCAAATAAAAGATGCATTCACCTGAGAAGCGGCATATAAGATATTTAGAGTCGCTCTTAGAGAATAGATCTTGAATATACGTATATTTTGTCTTTACTGTATATTTAAGATTCTCTTAAAGCAAGTCTAAATATCGTATATTGCTTCTCAATTACAGTGAGGAAAATAAGTATTTGAACACCCTGCTATTTTGCAAGTTCTCCCACTTAGAAATCATGGAGGGGTCTGAAATTGTCATCGTAGGTGCATGTCCACTGTGAGAGACATAATCTAAAAAAAAAATCCAGAAATCACAATGTATGATTTTTTTTAACTATTTATTTGTATGATACAGCTGCAAATAAGTATTTGAACACCTGTCTATCAGCTAGAATTCTGACCCTCAAAGACCTGTTAGTCTGCCTTTAAAATGTCCACCTCCACTCCATTTATTATCCTAAATTAGCTGCACCTGTTTGAGGTCGTTAGCTGCATAAAGACACCTGTCCACCCCATACAATCAGTAAGAATCCAACTACTAACATGGCCAAGACCAAAGAGCTGTCCAAAGACACTAGAGACAAAATTGTACACCTCCACAAGGCTGGAAAGGGCTACGGGGAAATTGCCAAGCAGCTTGGTGAAAAAAGGTCCACTGTTGGAGCAATCATTAGAAAATGGAAGAAGCTAAACATGACTGTCAATCTCCCTCGGACTGGGGCTCCATGCAAGATCTCACCTCGTGGGGTCTCAATGATCCTAAGAAAGGTGAGAAATCAGCCCAGAACTACACGGGAGGAGCTGGTCAATGACCTGAAAAGAGCTGGGACCACCGTTTCCAAGGTTACTGTTGGTAATACACTAAGACGTCATGGTTTGAAATCATGCATGGCACGGAAGGTTCCCCTGCTTAAACCAGCACATGTCAAGGCCCGTCTTAAGTTTGCCAATGACCATTTGGATGATCCAGAGGAGTCATGGGAGAAAGTCATGTGGTCAGATGAGACCAAAATAGAACTTTTTGGTCATAATTCCACTAACCGTGTTTGGAGGAAGAAGAATGATGAGTACCATCCCAAGAACACCATCCCTACTGTGAAGCATGGGGGTGGTAGCATCATGCTTTGGGGGTGTTTTTCTGCACATGGGACAGGGCGACTGCACTGTATTAAGGAGAGGATGACCGGGGCCATGTATTGCGAGATTTTGGGGAACAACCTCCTTCCCTCAGTTAGAGCATTGAAGATGGGTCGAGGCTGGGTCTTCCAACATGACAATGACCCGAAGCACACAGCCAGGATAACCAAGGAGTGGCTCTGTAAGAAGCATATCAAGGTTCTGGCGTGGCCTAGCCAGTCTCCAGACCTAAACCCAATAGAGAATCTTTGGAGGGAGCTCAAACTCCGTGTTTCTCAGCGACAGCCCAGAAACCTGACTGATCTAGAGAAGATCTGTGTGGAGGAGTGGGCCAAAATCCCTCCTGCAGTGTGTGCAAACCTGGTGAAAAACTACAGGAAACGTTTGACCTCTGTAATTGCAAACAAAGGCTACTGTACCAAATATTAACATTGATTTTCTCAGGTGTTCAAACACTTATTTGCAGCTGTATCATACAAATAAATAGTTAAAAAATCATATATTGTGATTTCTGGATTTTTTTTTTTAGATTATGTCTCTCACAGTGGACATGCACCTACGATGACAATTTCAGACCCCTCCATGATTTCTAAGTGGGAGAACTTGCAAAATAGCAGGGTGTTCAAATACTTATTTTCCTCACTGTAAATGTATTTTTAGACAATTTTAAAATGGAAAACAAAACAAAAACACGATTTTTTTTTTTTGCAGTGAATTTCTTTACTGAATTAAACTTAATAAAAAGTATTTTTCCCCTCTATAATTCAGTGTCATTAGAGGCATTTATAAAAGATGATTTTGTCCTCTTTATTGTAATTAAGCACGTTTAATACAAGCTTTTAACTCGGCACAAGCTGAATTATCAGTTAAGAGCAAATGATTAATCATTGAAATAATCGTGAATAATCATCCTATTAATCGTTAAATATTATTATGATGCTTCACTGTTTTACCGGGGTTGGGGGGGGGGGTAAAACAGTGAAGTATCATAATAATATTTAACGATATTATATTATATAATTAATATAACATGTAAAAAACATGTACAAATATAACACGTTTAATATAATTGAGTTGTTTTACAAATATAATTGTGTTAAATATACATATTTTCAAAATGCCTTGTGTGAAGAGAGTATGTGAAATGATGTTGAGTGTTTGGCGGGGTACGCAACTGTAAAACATTTGGGACGCACTGGTTTAGGACGTCTGCTTTGTGCATGACACGAGTCATTTCTCCAACAATAGTTTACAGACCGATTGTGTCACTTTTAATTGACTATAATCACAATTCCAGCGGGTCAGAAGTTTACATACACTAATTTAACTGTGACTTTAAGCAGCTTGGAAAATTACAGAAAATGATGTCAAGCCTTTAGACAATTAGCCAATTAGCTTCTGATAGGCTAACTTAATTTACATACAATCATAGTGGGCCGGTCACTTTTGACCGGGAACACACTATCTGTTAAAACAAACAAACACAACACAAGTGTTAACTGAGTAACGGCAACTCCAAAACTTATCGTGTTCATCATATGGAATAAACTACTATTTAAGTTAAGAGAACTAGATACAAGTACTGCGACTTCATCGCGATTAATTAATCGGGACATCATGTAATTAATTCGATTAAAATTGTGTATCGATTGACAGCCCTAATAATTATATATTGAATTATTGTTATTTGAGGAGATTTATCAGCACATATTTATATATGCGATTAGTTGCAATTAATTATTTGATATACAAGTAATTAATTCAATTAAAAGTTTTGATTGATTGACAGCCCTAATATATATATATATATATATATATATATATGTTTATATCAGTTCAAGTGTAATATATTGTTTATATAATGATGGTCAGCAAAGTCAATATATATATTTATTGTATCACGGTGCTTGACTCAGTCACATATTTACTTACATAAAAAAAAAAAAAAAAAACGTATTACATCAAATTTTCAATTACTTTTTTTTGCGTCAAATGAAAAGCTTGTAATGTTCATCCTGGAGCTGGCCGGTTTGGTTCAGGGTTTAAAAACTCGTTATTGAAGAAATTTCTGAAAATGATTGGAGAGCAAATTTCCCGTCACCAAAACCTCTAGAAGAAGCGTCCGCTGTGTTTCATACTCCATTCTCACGGGGTTTGAATCAAACAGGTTTTGCATTTGTTACTGTCTGGATCATTAGCTCTAACGATAACTGTAACTTAATCTAATTATTCTGCCGTTTGGAGACGTCTAATGAATAATATGATAATAACCTAAAATAGACTTGCTGCGTACTGCCCAGTGATTAGCATAATTGTGGCTTTGAGATCAGATTAAAGTATTCCAATGGCTGTAATTAGGGACTGTTTACTTTCATATTACCTGCAATGACTGTTAATAAAATGGCAAATGACTAGTACAGATATTACCATGAACCGCTCGTGTTGTATTACTCCTCGCTTGTAGCAAAGAAGCTGCTAAATGAATAAATGCATGTAAATATTAGCCCAGTGTTTCTCAACCGTTGGGTCGTGACCCAAAAACGACCACGTCAGGTCACTGACCGCGGGGCTAATGGTGTCTTTACTTGAAAAATCAAGGTGCTTTAATTAAACATGACTTGAAATGTCCGGTTGTGTGCACATAACTCAAACATCATGTTCTTTGAGCTTATTTACATAAAAATCTATAGACTTACGATTTTAAGCGTTAATAACACACACCGTGGAGTAGTGGGAATATTTGAATTATTTAATGATGTTTGGTTGGTCAAAAGGCAGGGCTGGACTGGGAAGAGAAATCAGCCCGGGGGGTGTTCGCTGCAAATCGTCTTGTGGTTCGTTCTGCATAATTTTAGCTTATCGTGGCCCATTCGACCCGTTTCGTGGCTGATCCACCGGCCCGCTCGGTTCTCCCGATGGCCAGTCCTCCCCTGATTGGCCCCAAACTGCGTCGGCCCACCGGGAAAATGCCCGGTATGCCAGATTACCAGTCCAGCCCTGGTCAAAGGGAACATATGGAGGCATTTAAATAGCCTAGCTGTTATATATATATATATATAGGGTGATCTGTGCCTCCTTTAGTCCAATTAGACTCTGTTAACTCAGTTCTACATCTGCACGTGCATCTGACGGACAGGTGTTTATGCGTGCTTGTGGAGAAATATGTTTAAGTATTAAGTAGAAACAACAATATTTAAATAGCAAATCTGAGGTAAGTCTGCAGTACTTGCATCTAGTTCTCTTAACTTAAATAGTAAAGTTTATTCCATATGATGAACACGATAATATTTGGAGTAGCCGTTACTCAGTTAACACTTGTGTTGTGTGTGTTTGTTTGAACACATATTGTGTTCCCGGCCCACTATGATTGTTTATAAATCTCTCATATTGCAGAGTTTGAGGGTTTATCACAACAATTATATTCAGAGTTGATAAAAACATAATAAAGATCAGATGTGTTATATGTCGTTGGAAAGATCTCAACTTGCAAATTAAGTCAAACTGCTGCGAGTATTAATACACTCAAATATAATAAACAGGAGTGTGTGTTTGTCCCTTATTACTTCCTGAAACAGACTTATAACACAGACAATGACATATAGTAACTTACAGCAGAATATCCCGATTCAAACGAGCACAACGATGTGTGTGAACAAGTTGTTTAATCTTATAATGGCAGAATAGTTTTATCTACACCAAATAAAGAAAGAATTGCATTTGTATGTGGTGTAGTTTGTTTAGTGTAAACATGCACACAGGTTTTACTGCATTGTGTACGAGAGAGAGACACTGAGAGAGAGAGAGAGAGAGAGAGAGAGAGAGAGAGAGAGACAAAGAGAGAGAGAGCGAGAGACAAAGAGACTGCAAGAGAGAGAGAGAGAGAAAGAGAGACACAAAGAGACTGCAAGAGACAGACACAAAGAGACAGAGAGAGAGAGAGACACACACACAAAGAGACAGAGAGAGAGACACACACACAAAGAGACTGCATTTCACTAGCAGCAAAATACATCAATTCCTGCCACAAAAAGAGGGAAGAGTCGACCAAACAGTGACGCGCCCATTTACACACACATGCACGCACGCACACACACACACACCCACACAAACACCCTCACTCACACACACCCTCACACACACACACACACACTAACACACACACTCTCTCACACACTCTCACTCACTCACACACACCACTGAAAGTATATACAATGTTTATTTATTTATTTTTTCCCTGTTTTTCCACACTTGTTTAATACAGAATTTGTTCTACTTTGTTCATTTTTTATTTGATTTTTCATGCTCATATAAATGTTTTGGCAATACAATGTACAATTTGTCATGCCAATAAAGCTCATTTGAATTTAATTTGAGAGAGAGAGATGCAAAGAGACTGAGAGAGAGAGAGAGAACCTGTTTTGTATTTATTTTTATTATTTATTTTTAGAAATTGTTAAATTTGTTTTGTACTAAATTTAATTATAGATTAAGTAGATTAAGGTGTAGTTCTTCTTTACACAGCCTCTGCTTTGGCAATATTGTATTGTATACATTCATGCCAATAAAGCCCATTGAATTGAATTGAATGAGAGAGAGAGAGAGACACAGAGTGAGAGAGCGAGAGAGAGAGAGAGAAAAATGTAGTAATTGCCACAGTACAGAATGGAGGTAGAAATTCCAGGAACCTTTAGTGAATTTACAGTCTTCTATTCCAAGCACAATCTTGTTCCCATCTGCTCTAATTGGCCTGTTGAGCTCTTCAGCGTTACCGTCCAATGCAGCATCCGTTCACATGCATGCTGAGCAGCAGGAGTGTTCACTGCAGGAAAAACATAAACTAACTACTTCAGTGAAGAGGACATGCTGGCTCAAACTGGATGGCCTTTTGTTTATAGTCCGGTTAGTTATGCCTAATCAATTCAATTACATTACATAACATTTTTTTAAATAATGATCCTGGAGGTCTTTGTTTCAGAGAATGTATTAGAAAAGGTTGGACACAAAGGTTTCAACTCATTCTAATGGATTCACCTGAAATGATATATTTCTGGCCATGTGAATGATGTAGGCAGATCAAATGAACCCACATCTAAAACAATATATCACGGTGATTCGGTCACAGGTTCTGCAATCTTCAGATTTAAAGCACGTTTAATAGCAATATTTTTTATTACTGTTTAAACGATGGAGTGCGTACTCCGGGTAGGGAAGGAGGTATTGCCCCAAGTGAAGAAGTTCAAGTATCCCTGGGTCTTGTTCACGAGTGAGGGGACAATGGAGCGGGAGGTTGGCCGGAGAATCGGGGCAGCGGGGGCGGTATTGCACTCGCTCTATCGCACCGTTGTCACGAAAAGAGAGCCGAAAGGCAAAACTCTCGATCTACCAGTCAATTTTTGTTCCTGCCCTCACCTATGGTCATGAATGCTGGGTCATGACCAAAAGAACTAGGTCGCGAGTACAAGTGGCCGAAATGGGTTTCCTCAGAAGGGTGGCGGGCTTCTCCCTTAGAGATAGGGTGAGGAGCTCAGTCATCCGTGAGGAGCTCGGAGTAGAGCCGCTGCTCCTTTGCGTGGAAAGGAGTCAGTTGAGGTGGTTTGGGCATCTGGTAAGGATGCCCCCTGGGCGCCTCCCTAGGGAGGTGTTTCAGGCACGTCCAGCTGGGAGGAGGCCTCGGGGAAGACCCAGGACTAGCTGGAGAGATTACATCTCCACACTGGTCTGGGAACGCCTCGGGGTCCCCCAGTCAGAGCTGGTTAATGTGGCTCGGGATAGGGAAGTTTGGGACCCCCTGCTGGAGCTGCTGCCCCCGCGACCCAACTTCGGATAAGTGGTTGAAGATGGATGGAAGATGGATGGACTGTTTAAATGTATTAGTTTAGTTGCATTATACAATCAGATCCCCTAACCCAACCCCATTCCTAAACCTAACCACTTATAAACATTACAAAACATGTAATGGGCAGGTAAATAAATGGTAGTCGCAATAGTTGTATTTACATTACACTACAATATTGATATTTTTGAGCACCTGACCCCTACACCTAAACGTAACCAATCCTTAAGTATAAGGGCAGCTGTGGCTCAGGTGGTAGAGTGGGTCGGCCACTAATCGCAGGGTTGGTGGTTCGATTCCCGGCCCACATGACTCCACATGCCGAAGTGTCCTTGGGCAAGACGCTGAACCCCAAGTTGCTCCCAATGGCAGGCTAGTGCCTTGTATGGCAGCTCTGCCATCATTGGTGTTTGAATGGGTGAATGAGACGCAGTGTAAAGCGCTTTGAATACCGCTAAGGTTAAAAATGCACCATATACACTCACCTAAAGGATTATTAGGAACACCATACTAATACTGTGTTTGACCCCCTTTCGCCTTCAGAACTGCCTTAATTCTATGTGGCATTGATTCAACAAGGTGCTGAAAGCATTCTTTAGAAATGTTGGCCCATATTGATAGGATAGCATCTTGCAGTTGATGGAGATTTGTGGGATGCACATCCAGGGCACGAAGCTCCCGTTCCACCACATCCCAAAGATGCTCTAATGGGTTGAGATCTGGTGACTGTGGGGGCCATTTTAGTACAGTGAACTCATTGTCATGTTCAAGAAACCAATTTGAAATGATTCGAGCTTTGTGACATGGTGCATTATCCTGCTGGAAGTAGCCATTAGAGGATGGGTACATGGTGGCCATAAAGGGATGGATATGGTCAGAAACAATGCTCAGGTAGGCCGTGGCATTTAAACGATGCCCAATTGGCACTAAGGGGCCTAATGTGTGCCAAGAAAACATCCCCCACACCATTAGACCACCACCACCAGCCTGCACCGTGGTAACAAGGCATGATGGATCCATGTTCTCATTCTGTTTACGCCAAATTCTGACTCTACCATCTGAATGTCTCAACAGAAATCGAGACTCATCAGACCAGGCAACATTTTTCCAGTCTTCAACCGTCCAATTTTGGTGAGCTCTTGCAAATTGTAGCCTCTTTTTCCTATTTGTAGTGGAGATGAGTGGTACCCGGTGGGGTCTTCTGCTGTTGTAGCCCATCCACCTCAAGGTTGTGCGTGTTGTGGCTTCACAAATGCTTTGCTGCATACCTCGGTTGTAACGAGTGGTTATTTCAGTCAAAGTTGCTCTTCTATCAGCTTGAATCAGTCGGCCCATTCTCCTCTGACCTCTAGCATCAACAAGGCATTTTCGCCCACAGGACTGCCGCATACTGGATGTTTTTCCCTTTTCACACCATTCTTTGTAAACCCTAGAAATGGTTGTGCGTGAAAATCCCGGTAACTGAGCAGATTGTGAAATACTCAGACCGGCCCGTCTGGCACCAACAACCATGCCACGCTCAAAATTGCTTAAATCACCTTTCTTTCCCATTCTGACATTCAGTTTGGAGTTCAGGAGATTGTCTTGACCAGGACCACACCCTTAAATGCATTGAAGCAATTGCCATGTGATTGGTTGATTAGATAATTGCATTAATGAGAAATTGAACAGGTGTTCCTAATAATCCTTTAGGTGAGTGTAAGTGCAGACCATTTACCATTTGATGTGGGCAGCTACAGGTAGCCAGTGGAGTGAAATCAAGAGTGGGGGGACATTAGCCCTTTTTGGCTGATTGAAGACCAGATGCACTGCTTCATTCTGGATCATTTGCAGTGGCTTAATTGGGTTAGCTGGAAGGCCAGCCAATAGAGCATTACAGAGAAATGACCAGAGCTTGGACCAGGAGCTGTGTAGCATATTCCGACAGGAAAGGTCTGATTTTCCTGATGTTCTAAAGCGTGAATCTGCAAGACCAGGCGGTTGATGAGATATGTGCAGTGAATTTAAGCTGGCCATCTACCACCACTCCCAGGTTCCGGGCTGTTCTGGTTGGAGTTAGTGTAGTTGAACCAAGATGAATAGTGAGGTTGTGGTCAACACATGGGTTGGCTGGCATCACAAGCAGTTCTGTCTTAGCAAGGTGGAGCTGAAGGTGTTGTTCCTTCATCCAGGCCGAAATGTCTGAGAGGCAGGCAGAGATACGAGCTGACACAATAGGGTCATCAGGCTGGAACAACAGGTAGAGCTGCCTATGATCTGCGTAGCAGTGGTAGGAAAAGCCACGTGCCTCAATGACCGGTACGAATGATGTTGTGTACCTTGAGAAGAGGAGGGGTCCAAGCACTGATCCTTGAGGAACCCCAGTGTTCAGCTGGTGTGCCTTGGGCACCTCACCTGTCCAGGGGACACTGAATGATCAGCCAGTGAGATATGACTTAAGCCATCCAAGTTCCTGTGATGCCCAGGTCAGACGGAGTGGACAGGAGGATCTTGTGGTTCACTCTGTCAAAGGCAGCAGACAAGTCAAAGAGGATGTGAACGGATGGTGGCAACAAACCGGAACACAATCTAGAAATGGCCCAAACCAGCTGAACAGCCACCTAGCAATGCCCAAGCAACCGTTCAGACACCTTAGCAACCACCTATGACTACCGTGCATCATGGCAGTGACTTATGCACAAACAACAAACAATTTTTTTCAGAAAATTTTATTTTAGAGTTAATCACTCTAAACATGCCTTATGTGGTTTATGACCCTGTCTAGACCTTTTTTTAGTGCTAACCACTTGTGATCAGATAACCCGAAATGCATCTTAATACCATGCGTAAATGGGGTGTTAGAGCTCTTTGGCTCATACATGGAAAGCATTGAGCACTCTGTTTGTATCAGATGACAGTGAGCAGAACGCTAATTTACATTGTAGCGCAAGGCACATACATATTTAATTAGGTGAGAAGCTACCATCAAACACACAGAAATGGAAAGGGCTTCAAAATAAAAGCTTCCACCAAAATAAAAGCTCAATTTAAATGGATTCGCCCTGAGATGATGAAGGCGCTAGCTGTTCTTGGTCTGTCATGGCTGACACGCCTCTTCAGCATCACATGGAAATCAGGGACAGTGCCTTGGGATTGGCAAACGGGTGTGGTGGTTCCCATTTGTAAAAAGGGGGACCGGAGGGTGTATTCCAATTATCGAGGGATCCCACATCTCAGCCTGCCTGGGAAAAACTACGCCAGGGTGCTACGAAGAAGACTCAGACCAATTGTCGAACCTCAGCTAGAGGAGGAACCATGCGGATTCCATCCCAGTTGTGGAACAGTGGATCAGGTCTGGTGAGTATCCTAGAGGGGGTGTAGGAGTCTGCTCACCCAGTCTACATGTGTTTTGTGGACTTGGAGAAGGCTTATGATTGCAACCCTGGGGTGTCTTGTGGGGGGGTAGTGAGGGAGAATGGGGTCCCGGAGCCACTAATACGTGCTATCGGGTCCATGTATAACTGGTGCAAGAGCTGTTTCCACATTCTCTTTAGTAGGTCAAGCTTGTTCCCAGTGGGTGTTGGACTCCGCCACGGGTGTCCCTTGTCACCTATCCTGTTTGTGATATACATGGACAAAATTTCAAGGTGCAGCCATGGATTGGAGTGTGTCCAGTTTGGGGGCTACAGGGTTTCATCTCTGATTTTTGTGGATGATGTTGTCCTGATGGCATTATCAGGCTGCGACCTCCGGCATGCACTTGGGTGGTTTGCAGCTGAATGTGAAACAGTTGGGATGAGGGTTAGCACCTCCAAATCTGAGGTCATGGTTCACTGTCGGAAAAGGGTGGATTGTCCCCTCTGGGTAGGGAGTGAGCTACTTCCCCAAGTGGAGGAGTTCAAAAATCTTGGGCTATTGTTCACTAGTGAGGGTGAACTGGAGTATGAGATCGATAGGTGGATCGGTGCAGTGGTGGCAGTAATGCGGTCGTTGTACCGGACCGTGGTTGTGAAGAGGGAGCTGAGTCTCCAGGCAAAGCTCTCAACTGTCCAGTCGATTTTGTTCCTGCCCTCACCTATGGTCATGAGCTGTGGGTAGTGACCGAAAAACGAGGTCGCGAATACAAGCATCTGAAATGTGCTTTCTTCACAGGGTGGCTAGGCTCACCCGAAGACATATGGTGTGAAGCTCAGACATCCGGTAGAGGCTCAGAGTAGAGCCATGGCTCCTCCGCATTGAAAGGAGACAGTTGAGGTGGTTTGGGCATCTGGTCAGGATGCCCCCTGGGTGTCCAACCTAGGGGCACACCCAAAACACGCTGGAGAAATGATGTCTCTCGGCTGGCCTGGGAACACCTTGGGATCCCCCAGAAAGTGCTGGAGGATGTGGTCGGGGAAAAGGACATATGGGCTGCCTTGCTGAGCCAGCAGCCACCATGACCCGGATAAGCGGAGGAAAATGGATGGATGGAAAGAGTTTATACATTTATACATATATATATATATACATATATTTTTTTACATCTATGAACAGTTAAGAGCAGTGCAGAAACGATAGGATGATATGCAATAGGACGATAAACAAAAAAAACGAGTACTTGTACTCGTTCTCAAAAAAATGGTACGGGACATCCCTAATGATATCAACCCAAACCTCAAGCCATCGCTTTATGTCATCTACCCACTCGGGAGTGGCACCATCAAAATATAGAGTATCAGCACTATGAAACCACGTGTTTTCTTTGTTTGACAGTTTTTACAAACTTAATATGCTAAAACTTCACATTATGGATGATGCCAGAGAAAATGCTGAGGAATTAAAACGTTCCATGAGCAATGCTCTGTTCAGAGATTTATCTCAAAATTATTTCAACACTCGAGGGTTCAATTGTTCACATTCTAGGTGGAGCATGACATACAAATGGCTTATTTAAAACTTGTAATTGTGCCATTGTGTAAAGTGAGCCGTCCTCCGACATAAATGATTTCATCACTGTTCAAGCATTATTGAGTTATTTCAGGCTGCTGCCATGGCAATCTGTGATGATACGGGACTGTCATTGAATTAGTTCCACTGTTGAGGTCTAGCAGCCGACAGCCCACGAGTGGATCTCTGGTTATCTGTGCGGCTCCATCAGCTCATAAACGTGAGGCGCTATGAAAGCAAGTGTGTTTTCCAGGGGATGTTTCCATGACAACAGATGAAGGCCTGTCCTGGACAAATCAACATCGGGTCGCTAGTCATGATGACACACACTCTGATCCAAAACCGAGCGAGCAGCCGAACTGATGCATTTTACATACCCACAATTTCTCCCTTTGGTATTCAGAGAAAGAAAGACAGTCATATAGGGTTATAACAGCACAGGGGTGAGTAAACAATGACTGAATTGTGATGCTAATCAAATATATTATGTTATATGAACAATTCAGGGTTCAATACATGTTGAGCTCAATCGGCAGCATTTGTGGCATAATGTTGATTACCACAAAAATGTATTTCGACTCGTCCCTCCTTTTCTTAATAAACACACAGTGAGACACTTCCAATGCAAGTCAATGGGGTTTAATCTGTAAACATTAAAATACTGTTTCAAAAGTATAGACACAAGACATGAACAATATGTGTGTTAACATGATATTACTGTCATTAAATCACTCACTAACCGCATCTGTGGAAAGTTATATGGTATATTGAATTTTACAACTAGGTAGCCATTATTACGCAACACGGTAAACCCTAAAATTTCCATAAAAATTATAATTTCACAACTTTACAGCTCAAACAATACACAAGTTTTAACAGAAAAATGAATGTAAGTGCTTTTATAAAATTGTAGGCTTCACGTTTCTGAGGGACTTTAAACCCTCCAAAAATTGGCCCCAATGACTTCCATTGTAAGTGCCTCACTTTGCCCTTTTCCACTGAAATTGGGTTCTTGTGCCAAATCTGGCAATCTGGAGCCTGTCACAAACTGGCCGTGCCTTTCCACTGAGTTGAAACCCGAACGGTGAAGTAACGGGTAACGTGGCTTCGTAGTAGCCATCTCACTTCCCCA
Organism: Moxostoma hubbsi; assembly: GCA_032164185.1. Lineage (NCBI taxonomy): Eukaryota > Metazoa > Chordata > Actinopteri > Cypriniformes > Catostomidae > Moxostoma > Moxostoma hubbsi. Next base: position 1,250,880 of record JAVLUX010000018.1, on the reverse strand, counting down.
TAAACAAACATGGCGCATCGCAGTGTTAGTGTACAACGGTTACATCTGTTTTTGAGGACATATTTAAACATATGGAGAAACGCAATCAAATGTTATTGAGCGCAAAAGTGCCCGCACACTTTTCCGAAGACTGAGTGGTGCGCCATGAACCAACCCAACCAGCTCCGAGGAGAATCACAACATCGTAAACTTTGTTTTAAGGTAAAAAAAGTGTTTGAAAATCGGGACAAAAAGACAAAGAAACATGACCGTCTTTCATGAGGGCACGGGCTACGATCCCATGATGCATTTCGAATGATGTCATTGAATAAAAACGCTGGAATTATTTTAGGATGTTGATTATAAGTTATAAGTATAGAAACAATATATTTTAAGTTTATTGCATGGGTATGGGGCGGTCGCTCTGTTTCGTGGGTTTCGATGGCCACGGTTCTCTGATTGGAAGATATTTCTCTGATGCACCATGGGTAATGTAGTTGTTTACCAAGAATTCCGCTATCAAATGTTATTTTTAAACAATGAAGTTGAGATTACGCGGACAGGCGACTTCAACGGAAGCATATACCATTGGTGAACAACCTCGGAGCTCACAGCAGGTCTGTCTTTAAAGTTTTATAAATTATCGTCGAAAATCAATTCGTCTATGGGATAAATGAATGGGAGTTTTCTCGTTTATCTCAGATCTCCGTAGAAGACCATGTCGCAAGCAGAGTGCTCGTTTCGTCCATGTTTTATGGGTTTTTGTTGTTGTTATAGAGTGATGAAGTACTTCTTGCTGCAGACGGTAGCTACTGTTGTTGTTGTTGTTGTTGTTGTTGTGACACTTTGGTCACACTTGGTGTCACTTTGGTTTCGAAACATTATCCCGCCCTATGCCCCCATGACATAATCGGTTCCTCTATAGAGACTAGAAAGCTTTTGCAAGTATAGCTGCAGGCCGGAGACCACCAATTGGGGTGGAGTTACACCAGAAGGGGTGTGGTTACTCCAAAAGCGGCGGTTTGGAGCTCTCGACCCTTTTTGGAGCACTGCCAGCAGCTATACCCTTCTCAGTTTTTGGGGCGTTTTCTGCGGTGGAAATGCATGGAACAGTTCGAGAATTCGGCCCAGGAACCCGCCGTAATTACCAAAATTAATTTGTGATCATTATGAAAACTTTATGCCAAAAATGCTACTGAATGAGCTCAACAAAAGACCACAGACAGGCATAAAATGACCACAATCTTGGCAGTCTTGTGGTTGTATTTAGTGCTGACGTCCCAGGCTTTATCGGTGTAAGAGTTTTCAAGCTGTGAGAGTGAGCCTAATGTCACATTCATACTTTAATCTACCATCTTATCACTGGTCCTCTTCAAGTCCTCAGAAGCTCTTCAAGGTCATTCATCAGGGTTAGTTTGGCGTCACATCGCCACAGAGAACTACTTAACTCCCCAGGAGCAAAGCAAAACTCTCCATCACTGCTGAATTTGCCAGTCAGGTAGGATTGGGCTCACATATGCTGGCGGGCGGGTTTAGCGCAGGTAATCTGCGCGTGTGATGAGCAGTCGGCCGTGGTGATTTAGATGTGAAATGGGGCCAGACGGCGAGAGGGTCCCGCAGAGGTGATAAACGACCAGCAGATGATTTAGCAGAAGCCCTGAGCTGAGCACTTTCTAATACCTTCATATAAGACTTAAGAGACTCTTTACGCTTTCCAAACCAATGCAAACTTTTGCATGTTCTGTGATGACTTACACGAGCTGTTATTGGTGCCAATCAGGATGAATGTCCATAAACAATGTGTAGAACTCATGTTTGTGTCCTTGACAACATAAATGCATTTAAAGGGGTCATGAAATGCTCTTTTTGTATAGTTTTAGTACATCTCCAAGGACCACTGATAATGTTAGTGCATAAAAACATTAATAATTTTGTAATATATGATCATTTTCCACCCCGTCTCTGGCCCTCTGTCTGAAACGCTTGGTTTTGTCAAAAGCACTGTGAGCCTTAAAACATCAACGTAAATGCACACTGTTCTGATTGGCTCACATCGTGCAGCCCCTTCAAATTCAGTCACTTTTGCAACTCAATCGGAATATAATGGACAAGCTCCACAACATTATAAAACTACATTTCAGGGGTTACACATGACGTACATCCAACACGTTGCATCTGAATATATTTAACTGTTCATCTCAAACACAACTGTTAACCCACACACACACTCTCACACACACTCCACACACACACACACACACACTCACACACACACACACTCACTCACACTCTCACACACACGCACACACAGTCTACACCGGATGCAAGAGTCGCGTCAAAAGCTATAAAACCCATTATAATTAAGGATGCGGTCTAGGTCGTGCAGACAGTAAACAGATGTCCCATTCCACTTTGCACTGCACATGCTAGCGCTACTGCTAACAACACAAATAAACGGTTTAGAAAGTTTGTGTCGACGTGCCCGGTGGAGACAGTCTTAAGCCGTTGCGCCAGCATACGCACAGTGTAAACAGGGTGTCAGCACCATAAATTATAGTCGTGACTTTTTAAATAATGCTTACTGTTTTGCATCAGGTCCAAGTGTTTTTAACCGTCCCAACCTTCAATAAAAGTTCCTTTTGAATCGTTTTATTACTGGTTCACAAGCAATCCACATTGATATGATCCAAAAGACACATGCAATCCATGCTGAAATACGCTGAACATCCACCAGTTTCCAGTGTGATCGCCGGAAACGCATCTAAATGGTCAAAGACGTCCATTCAGCGCATGTTTTCATACATCAACTATTAAAAATAGTGCAGATGGGCGAAAGAACACGTGCATGACACCCAGAGGCAGCAGCTGAATGGCATCTCCTCTACAGAGTTGTAACTTGACACCGCATCTTTTAAAAGTGATTTGCATCAATTGGTCAAAGACATCTGTCTAGTGCAGGTTTAAATACAAACATAATTTTAAATAGTCCAGATGGTTCCCCTTTGGTGTTCAGGAATAGTTAGGCAATAGAAGGCCTGTTTGTCCTGCTGTCTCTCACTCTGTATGAATTGAAGCACCAGTGGGCGGGGCCAAGGGTGCGCTGATGTGAAATTACACCTGTCTTATGACAGCACTAGACTCAGGGGAGGGGCCTGCACTTTTTTAACCAATCAGAAGCTTTTTTCCTTTCAATTATCTAACATGTTCAGGTTCACTGAAGTTAGCAAAACAGTAAAACGGTTTTACTCACCCTCATGTTGTTCCAGACCCATCTGACTGACTTTCTTTGGTGCAACATATATAAGTTGTTCAACAGAATGTTCGCGCTGCTCTTTTCCATACAATTAAAGTGGATGGTGACTATGACAGTCAAACTTCAAAAGAACAAAAAAAGCCCCATTAAAGTCTACTGGAAGTAGTCCATGTGACTCATTATTGCCTTATAAGTCTACTAAAGCCATTCAATAGCTTTATTGGAGGAAAACACCCAAATATAAGTTGTTATTCACTGAAAATCTTCCCTTCCATTCAGCGCTAGAGTTTAGGGGGGATGCCATCTCCCTTATTGAAAGAAATGGCAAAATGCAAATCCCTTGTAAAAGTGAAAATCCCTTGGAAAAGCCCTTCACGGTGAGACGGGGCTCCGTGAAGGCCGGGAATTGTCCAAGGAATGGCCAAGGCATGAGCGGGGTACGAAGGCTGCACATGCTCCCCTCCTGGGTCAGCGGCGCCATCCTTGGCGGCCTGTCTTCCCAGGCCCATGGCAGGTGAAAGGGGAAGGCGGACCGGCCTTAAGCTTGTCGCCCGCACCGCGTGCTGTTGTCCCCCGGTGACACATCTAACTCATGCTGGGGTCCCGAGGAGTGGGTCCAGTTTTGGCCGAACCCTCCCTGCTCTAGTCCTGGCCATGCAAGGATGCCAGTGTGCACACATGGAGATTTGTAGAGGTAAAGAGGTGCACTCAGCCTTTTAAAGACAGCAGTGATGAAGCTTTGTTCACATCAGGTGTGCTTCATCCAACACTCTCAGGATGAGGCTTATTAATTATGCACCTCTTCTTGCTCTCCTGCCCATCTCCAGAGTTTGACTGAAGGATAGCCCTAAGAGGGGGGCGATGATGAAGAGAGGAAGGGGCAGGTCGTTACGCCACATGTATTTAATAAACCCAAAAATAATGGGGGCCTGGGTATCTCAGCGAGTATTGACGCTGACTATCACACCTGGAGTCGCGAGTTTGAATCCAGGGTGTGCCGAGTGACTCCGCGGTGTCATGCACAACGAGTCACGTGATTCGATGAGTGGATTGACGTGCGTCCTCTGCCACCCCAGGTTATGCAGAAATCCCTGTCATGTGTCCTGTGAGGTGTGTATGAAGTAATATATTATTAAAATGTCTATATCTGGCTTGACAAATCATAACAGTTGCCTCCTTGTTCTGGATGCATGTAACTTACTCCATATGGCTCAGGTGGTAGAGCGGGTCGGCTGCTAATCGCAGGGTTGGTGGTTCGATTCCCGGCCCACATGACTCCACATGCCGAAGTGTCCTTGGGCAAGACACTGAACCCCAAGTTGCTCCCAATGGCAGACTAGCACCTTGCATGGCAGCTCTGCCACCATTGGTGTTTGTGTGTGTGTGTGTGTGTGTGTGTGTGTGTGTGTGTGTGTGTGAATGGGTGAAAGTGTAAAGCTATGTAAAGGATTTTCAATGTGGTCTCAGACTTTTGGACATTTCCTAACTAAAGCTATATGGACAGACGGTGTTTATCTGTACATTACAAAATGAAGTGGCACTGGTTCTATGGCGATAGCTCCGTCCCTGCTGTTTTCACCATTGTGGCGATAGTGTCCAATATTTTGTTGTTGCGCACAGAGCTGTTAAGCTCTTTGCTGGAGGAGGACAGGTGGACGGGTTTGACATGAAAGTCCAAATGGGCACAGTCCACGTCTGTAATTGTCATCAAAAAGCAACAAGAATCCTGGAAACTGCCAGATCCACCTGCTCGTGCCAGTCAAAGCTCCTCCTCTGCCACCCGTTCAAACATAGCGCCCACAGCCTGGTCTGCACAGCCTCCTGCTCTGGTTTCTCTCCAAAATCTGCCAAATGCTTCGGCATTTAATTGATCTGTTTTTAATTGGGAAATGAAATGTCCCATCAGATGTGCACATGAAACCGTAGTCCAGTATTCCACTGCTGGACAACACAAAGGGTGAACAATCCCATACATTTACATCGAAGGAGGGATGAGAGTCATAGACCAGCATATTATAAACTCGGCTTCACTCCAAATATTTTCATGTGAATTTTAGGACATTACATACAAAATGCTGGATGGAAAATCTCCAAAATGTGCATGTAAATCTTATGTCAACTACGATGCAAACACATTTACAGAATACATTCATCTAGAATTAACATAGCGATATACATGCGCATCAAAGTAATGTGACTGCCTCAACAAGCCACATAAATACATAAATCTCTCCATATCATGCCTTAGCATCTGAAATATTGCTCTGGTTATCCTAAAATACCCATCTCAAATCCTGTCATCAAAATGATTGGCTACTAAGAACCATGTCGCTCCCATAAATGCAGCTGAACGCTAGCAAACACGAGGTTCGGAAGAGCATTTTTCGGCATGCTCTGAACCGCAAGTCATTTATTACATTTAAATAAAGAGACACAGTGGCTTCAACTTCCATTTGCATGTCTATTGTTGTGCCATTTTCTCCAGAAATGACCATTTTGTTCTCTTAAATGGATCGGATGGAAACGCTGCTTTATTCACTAAATTGTTTTTGCGATATTCCAGTTAGTTGCAATAATTAAATTCGTAACTTGGATGGAAGGTTTTGAGACTTGAGATTGGACTATTTTGACTTGAGCCAGTAAGCAACCACTCAAAACACGCTAACAACCACCTAGCAACCACCTAGAAACACCCTGGCAACCACCCAGAATGCTTTAACATTGTGATGGTTAAACAAACATTTAAAAATTAAAAGTAAATTCTATTAAAAGTTATGGTGCATTACATACTAAACAACCCCGACCACAACGATAAGCATAATATTACATCGTTTACGCAATGAACATGCAGTATATGCAAGAAGCTCGGATTGGTCCACTAGGACAAAATATGAATAACTTCAGTCTTGACCATCATAAAATAGGTTTCGATTGAAAGTTTAGAAGCTCTACTTTCCAATGCATGTAGATATTATGACCAAAACTGAAAAAGTGCTTTGAAAAGTGCTCCATTTTAATCATTTATAAGTAATTTTGCATTGTACATTTTATTGTAATCGGTAAAAACATCAAACTGATCAAATATTCATGTGTCATATGTTGTTGGAAAGCTCTTAAAGAGTAAAATACAACCAGACTATTTGTTTTACTCAGACAAAAACATAGTAAGTAATAGCTAAGTGTTTGTCTTTGACATACATGTTACACGTAAACAAGCCACGTTTTTGCTAATAACTTGCATAAAATACCAAACCATTATTTAGATGAGGTGATTATCTTTCAAACGAGTCCACACACAAGATAATCAGATGCATATATCATTAGAAAATCCACATGAAGCACAATGTGCACACAGCACATAATGTGCTATCTGGCTAAAAACACGTTAGCTTTCCTGGATCAGATGACTTCATCGTAAATGATGTAGTATGTTGTCCAGTGTCATGGAACGCTAAACCAATCGAATCAGATTCAGATCACTGCAACAAGAGGTGGAAGTCATCCATATATGGGCAGAGAGGATTATTCACTGTAATTACATATGGCCACCAGGAGATGGCGTCAAATACATGACACAGACTCAATGATGACTCAAATGACACAGAATGAAACTGAATGAGATGATTATCTTTCAAACGAGACCACACACAAGATAATCAGATGTATAGATCATTAGATAATCCACATGAAGCACAATGTTACATATGGCCACCAGGAGATGGCACCAAATACATGACACAGACTCAATGATGGCTCAAATGACACAGAATGAAACTGAATGAGATGATTATCTTTCAAACGAGTCCACACACAAGATAATCAGATGTATAGATCATTAGATAATCCACATGAAGCACAATGTTACATATGACCACCAGGAGATGGCGCCAAATACATGACACAGACTCAATGATGACTCAGATGGCACAGAATGAAACTCATTCTGTGAAATCTCATGAGTAAAATCATGTCTGCATGCTATGCAAACCTTTAGTCATTGTTGTGTTTGCATGTGTAATTAGTTCTTATGTACAATTATTATCTTTTATTTGTTTGGAGATGTTTTTGGACACTATGATCAATTATATTTGTAATGTTGTAACTTTTGATTGATTTGTCATATCAACACAAAATTTGAGTTGCATGTGATATTCAAACTTGGTCTGGAAGTCATGTGGATGCTCACAACATGCTGTGTATGCTTTCACAACATATAACGATACAAACTGATACCGCTATCATGATTTAATTGTTCTATTTGATCACATCCAGCTAAAATGAAAAGAGCAAAGTGGCATTAACTGATTCCAGTTGTCCAGGCGTCTGGACAGTCGAGTGATCAGGTCTGGTCTGGGCTTGCAGGAGTGTGTGTGAAGGTTGTTCTGCAGATGTGATAAGGGTCTTTGCTTACCGGTCTTATCCACTGGACCAGAGCTGACCTCTGTGACCTCCAAACAGTCGGATCATTAGATTCATTCAGGATGAGGAGAGAGAGCCACACTCTGCCCCTTCTGTCAATGGTACTATAATTCAGCACAATTTGGTGGATGTAGGTGGTGTGGAATCTGACAGCATGTGATTTCTGCCTGTCATCTGATGCAAAGATATAATGGAAAACGCCTTGAGCCTCTTCAGCCAGTGTGCCCAGACTAGACAATCCAACGACGCTGCCAACCGTGTTTCAGTCCTGAAGACAGCCTGTCAATCGCAGCTGCAGTGGAAAATAAACGCCTGGCAAACTCAGAAGAGGGATTTGAGACTCAGCGATCTGCTTTGTTCCGATACGCCCAAACTCGCATTCTCAGAAACGATATCTGAAACAACAGCTTGTTTAAAATTCAGCTTGTGCTAATCAGAAAAACAGCAATAAAAGGAAAAAAATAAAGCTTTGTTCAATTCTTTGTATTCTTTCCCTGTAGGGTTGAAATCAAGTTCTGTTTATTGTTTATAGATGACAACGATGTCTTTTAAACACTAAAACTGTTGTCTTCACATCTTCAGAATGCATTATTAAAAATGTATTTTTTATTTTTTGTTCTGTTGAATTGTGAATTTTATCCCAAAAAAACATCCAAAACAGATGTAGAGAAATACGCAAGTGTCTAAAACGAGTTCAAGTTACGAGTCCCTTTTATGATACTTTTGGGTCCATTTTAAAACTTTTAATTGAGGCACTATCTGCTGACCTTGTGCTGAATAGATGGATGGAAATATTCAAAATATTTTCTAATTTATACAATAGAAGAAACTGAACTTAACTACTGAACTCAAGCACCTTATAGGCGAACGGAGCCTGTGTTTATAGTACACACTGCATAGTTTTACAATGAGTTCATTGAGTAAAATAATTAAATAACGTCACGTCCAAACCACTCACACAATTCCCTGATGCGGAAAACCCAATGGAAGTGTCTATAAAACGTGGAATTTCACAGAATTGGACACATTTGGGATAACATGATTTAATTAAAACATGAAATTCATTAAAAAATAAAAAAAAGATGGTGAACACCAAATTTAGGGGAAAATAAAACCAATTATCATCTCTTTTCAAATAGCCAAATCATCAATTCGGCATGTTTGGCCTATCGATTTAATCGCTCGTTTAATTTCATCCCAGTCATGACTGGACTGGGAAGAGAAATCGGCCCGGGCTTTTACATAGCAGCAGGCCCAAAAGTTGGGTGGTCCGTTCTGCATAACACGGTGGCTCATTTTAGCTTATCCCGGTCGACCCACCGGCCCAATTGCTTCTCCCGATGGCCAGTCCACCCCTGATCGCCCCCAAAGTGCGTCGGCCCACCAGGAAAATGCCCGCTATCCCAGATTACCAGTCCAGCCCTGGTCCCAATCTAAAACCGCTTACACTCGTTGCGGCCCGGTACCGGGCCGAAAGAGTGCTCCGATCACAAAAATATACATATATTTTGGTATTACTCAACAAGCACTAGCTTGATCTGCACAAAATATATTCAAATGTGTCATTTTAAAGCGTAGATGCTCATCTTTACAAAGAATATAGCTGATCTGACCAGGGCTGGACTGGTAATCTGGCATACCGGGAATTTTCCCAGTGGGCCGACGCACTTTGGGGCCGATCAGGGGCGGACTGGCCATCGGGAGAACCGATCGAGCCAGAGGGTCAGCCGAGACCATGACTAGGCCGACGGGGCCGTTATAAGCTAAAGTGAGCCGCCGCGTTATGCAGAACAGACCTCAAAAATGCGGCGAGATATGCAGAAAAGGACAGCAAACCCCTAGAATCATGATCACATTTTGGTTTATAACTTAAACTAAAAATAAACATGATGAGAAAAGTGGCTTATCACAACTTACAGCAGACAGCCCTGAATAAAACAAGCCTACACTCGACATAATATGATGAGGAGATCCTGAAAAATGACTCAGAGTGTCATAGCAAGCTATTGTGGCTAATCGCTAACGGTATCTCTACAGCCACAGTTTCTCTGGGATCGATTCACTGAAACACAATCCTTCACATCACAGATGTATCAGATGGTCATCATTGGCGGTCTAGAGAGTGTTAGGTCTACACTAATAGGTTTTCGTTTGAAAGCACGTCTTTTTCTCGACGGTTTGGTCTTCCGTCCACACTGAGACGGCTTTGACATTCTGTACATGCTACATGTAAACAAACCACAACTTTGCTTATAACTTCACAAACAATTAGCAGAACATAAAATAGTACATTCCATTACTTAGAGGAGGTGTTTATCTTTAAAACGAGCCCACACTTTCGCGTTTTGCACAATGACATATTTGTTGTCAATCCGCACATCTGATCACGTGACTCGTTGTGCATGACACCGCGGAGACTCACAGCATGTGAAGACTCATGCTACTCTCCACGATCCACACACAACTCACCACACGCCCCATTGAGAGAACCACTAATCACCACCACGAGGAGGTTACCCCATGTGACTCTACCCTCCCTAGCAACCGGGACAATTTGGTTACCCCATGTGACTCTCCCCTCCCTAGCAACCGGGCCAATTTGGTTACCCCATGTGACTCTCCCCTCCCTAGCAACCGGGACAATTTGGTTACCCCATGTGACTCTCCCCTCCCTAGCAACCGGGACAATTTGGTTACCCCATGTGACTCTCCCCTCCCTAGCAACCGGGACAATTTGGTTACCCCATGTGACTCTACCCTCCCTAGCAACCAGGACAATTTGGTTACCCCATGTGACTCCACCCTCCCTAGCAACCGGGCCAATTTGGTTACCCCATGTGACTGTACCCTCCCTAGCAACCGGGCCAATTTGGTTACCCCATGTGACTGTACCCTCCCTAGCAACCAGGCCAATTTGGTTACCCCATGTGACTGTACCCCTCCCTAGCAACCGGGGCCAATTTGGTTACCCCATGTGACTTTACCCTCCCTAGCAACCGGGTCAATTTGGTTACCCCATGTGACTCTACCCCTCCCTAGCAACCGGGCAAATTTGTTTGCCAAGGAGACCTGGCTGGAGTCACTCAGCATGTCCTGGATTGAAATTCCTTTTGCGGTTCTGAAACAGTCCTGGATTATTTCTACGAGACATACACCGTACACATTTTTCAGCTTTTTCTTGGGCGGCTTACTCCAATCCATTGTATGGAATCCACTTCATTTGCACCAGATGAACTTGAGCCCCAAGTCTTTGAGAATCTCAGTGCAGTCGAGCGGATCTGCTAACGAATCCCTCCGCAGTGTAATCAAGCAAACACAATATGAAAAACGGCATGACTGATTCAGGTGTAGCACTCCTGTCTGGAGAGGTTTTGTCAATATCTTGACTGGGGTTGAAATGCGTTTCTGTCCTACCAGAATAGATTTCGGGCCATGCAGCAGAGCACACGGTGAGCGGTGCGTCTTTATATTGTGCTTATGGAGTTACCATTGAAACCTGCCGATGACCAACAAAGACTGCGGCTGTGCCCATTACAGACTTCATAAACACCATCCTTGCCATGTCCTCCTCAAAGCATGTCCTGCATCTGGAAAGATCTATAAAACACCCACAGATGAAAATATGTTCTTTATGTTCCTGTGGTTATCCATCTAACCATCTATCTATCTTTCTGTACAGTAAAGAACAACTCAGAGTGGCACGCTGTATGTGTGTGTGTATTCTCTGTGCCCACTCCGTGTGTTTAAAACTCATCTACGGTTCAGCTCTGCCACCCACTGGCACAATGCTGTCAATGCAAAAGCATTTAAAACACAAAAACAGGCTGATGCATATGGTCAGAGGGCAACACACACCCTTCAGCTTATACAGTACTGAAAATCCCCTTGATTCATTTCGTCCTGTGTGGTCCAGCAGCTGTATGCTCCATATGATGCTCACAGGAAGCGTGGAGCCGTGCCATTTCCAGTTCAGGATGTGACAGTCGATGTTAGTGATGTTCCGACATGTTTCTGTTAGACTGAACTGTGGTGTGATCATCGCACCTGTTTCTGAAGCTCAAGACAACACAAAGAATAAAGCAAATGTTCTGACGTGCTCCGGAATCCTCCATGTGTTCTGAAGAGCACCACTGATTCTACTTCCTGTCTTAAAGTTCACATTATTGCCTTTCTACCGACACAATGGCATTTGGTACATTTTGGTTTTAACTCGCCAGACTTTTGACAACAAGCGTGACGCAACTGAAAACTAAAAAACATATTATGAAAACTGAGAAGGCGGCATCATCATATATAATCATATATAATATATGTAAGTGATAAAAATGGCATTTTTAATAATGATACAAGCTTTTGTCACAAGGTTGGAACCTAATGAAAATATTTCACAATGTATAATTGTTTCTTAAAACTATTTATGTATTTACACATTTTTACACTTACTACATGATGTAACATTTTTTGTTTGTATGCACTTGTATTTAGAGTTTACATTGATGTGTAACAAGCGCTAAATTGGTACTGTCTCTTTAAGACAACCTGCAGCTCCATCTGTGCATTAAAGGGAGAGAAGTTGCGCAGAATTTTTTCCCCCTCCTCCGTTCAATGTATGATTAGAAATAATGTTTATTTAATTTTTTTTTTTGTTTTCGATCATCAACTGGCTGTAAATAACAGAAAGGATTTTAAAAGAGACCGGGGGGGCGGAGCCAGGAGTTTTTCAAAATGGTGGCCAGGCTGCGGCAAGCGATCAGTCTGGGGTGGCACAGAAATGTTCAGGCAGCATTTTTATATCGTCAGACTGTGTGTGTGTGCGTGCGTGCGTGCGTGGGGGGGGGGTGTACAATGACACCCGGCGACCTTGGTGTACGCACATGTTAAGTTACAGAGATGATTTCACATCTAAAAGAACTAAATTGTGCCACAAAAATGACCAAAAAAAATTTGTAAAACTGCAATTGTCAGTGGGGTATCCAATAGGGTGGCCAGGCTTCGGTCCACCCCCTAGCTCCGCCACTGAAAAGAGACATGAAATGAAAACGGGATGCCTGGTTCTCGTCTTTGGACACAAAATACACAGAATGAAGTAAAAGGAAACTTACTTGCATAATGTGTATTGACTTTTACCTTCTAACAGACGTGTTACTGGTCATGCTTTAAAACGGAGAATGTTGTGTAAACACTCCTGGGAACAGTTTAAACAAAGTCAGAGTTGACGTCGTTAAATGCAATGTCAATGCAATCTCACGGATGAATTAAAGCGATGGTGACATCGCGATCTGGAGAGATCCGGACCCACTGCAGCCTCGTAAGGTCAACTTCCTTCATGGGCCGCGCTCGCGAGACAAAACGCTTCTTATTCAGTCAAATTATCGCGGCGCTCAAGTTCTTCTTCGCCACTACACAATTCAATCTCTGGCGAGTAATATCGGAATCACCAGTGGATAATAAAATGCATATTTTAGTCCCATAGTCACACTTAACATTGTATTTGTTGAACACATTATCACAGTAAAAACTCTTCATTAATATGATGTGACTGTAGCAACATTTTAGCAAAACGAAATGACGTGCTTCATTACACGTTTTGCTGCAGTTTCCCAGTGAAATGTCCAGCAGGGGGCGCCACAAGCGAGTGAAATAGTGTCGTAATCAGACGAGGATGTAAGTTGAATATCAGATGGAAGTTATAATGAGTAAAACAAACCTCCCTAACCCAAAACAATAGTGTTCTTATTTTTTATTATGAACATTTTTATTGCTTCTTATGTGAGATGTGGAATAAACAGACCATGAACACACAGAATCAACTTAACTTCTATTATATGGCCCCTCCCCCTCTCCATCAACAAAATCCCTGCAGTCAAAGCCTAAATTAAAGTAAATATTTGAGAACATAAAAAAAAAATTTAAATAAAAAAAACAAATAATTCCACATAGAATTTACAATTAAAACCACATTTCTGTTTCTCTCCACATGGTCCTCACCGAGAGCCCTCCAGACAGGCCAAATGCCCGTCCCATTACTTACCATACACGTCTAAATTTGCCAAGCTGTTTATATGCCATCTTTTCAAATGCCGCCACCCTAGACAATTCATACCATTCTTGAAATGAGGGAACGCCAGTTGACTTCCATCCTCTACGAACTATCTGTCTGCCAATCATTACACTAGTTTGGACACAGCGGTTTTTGTATATTTGTCACCTACTTAATGAACGCCCCATCACCCTGTGACGAGGAGAAGGGCGTGGCTGGGCCGAGAGGATTCACGCTCAGGGCGGAGTTGCCCAATCAGCAGGAGAGTGATTAAAGGAGGAGTCGGGGACGGCAGAGAGAAAGAGACGCACGCAGCAGTGCTTGTGTGTGTGCGCTATTGTTTTACCCAGCCTGTATCGGGCGTTGGGGGTGTGTGACGAGGAGGAGGGCTTGGCCGGGCCGTAACGATAGACGCCCAGTGCCAAATCAGCCCAATCAGCCTGGAGAGGGATAAAGAGGAGCTTTCACTTGCAAACTGTAGTCTGGCTGTTTTATGGTGGTTTTGGAGCAGTGGTTTCTTCCTTGCTGAGCCTTTCCGGTTATGTCGATATAAGACTTGTGTTGCTGTGGATCTAGATACTCGTCTACCTGTTTCCTCCAGCATCTTCACAAGGTCCTAATTATTTTTAATGAATCAATACATGGACTCAAATGAACTGCTCTATTGAAATGAGTCCAATTCGTGACATTGAATGAGACGTGAGAGGCACAGACGTTCTCAGAGAGCACGTTTAATAAATACTGCGATGTCGCGTTCGGACGCGCTTCACTGCTACTTCTTACTGAAACAGCCGAGTCACTGAAAAATATAGTCATGTATCACCAAAGATTATTTAGCAGAGGTGGGAGAAATTGGAATAACAGGCGGCAGTCAACGGTCAACAGATGTAGAAAGGAAGTCCCGCCTTACTGTCAAAAGAGCCAATCAGCTTTTAGAGTTCTAGTGTTGTATACAGACAACAGGTTACCAGACAAAAAGGGACACGTGAATCATTTAAGTGACTGATAGAACAGTGAGAGTTAATAACATAATTTTACGAGACTCATCGTTTTTAAGCTTACCTGTATGCATGAATATTTTCCTCCATCAATCTGTAACTTCAAGTTGAGAAGATCAATACAGCTGCAGCGGTGTGTCTGGTTTACAAAAGAGTGTAAACCCCTTACTACCCAACAAATGGTGAGGTATGCATAGGAGCACCAGTGGCTCAATAAAGATGGTGAAATTTGCCTCCTCGACCCCACCAACATCACAACCACCCCCCAACGCCAATACTGGATGACACAGCCCTCCCCCCCACCACCTCAACGCTTATAATGGATGACACCCCCCCCATGCTTATACTGGATGACACAGCCCCCCCCCCAACGCTTATACTGGATGACACCCCCCCCTCAACGCTTATACTGGATGACACCCCCCCACCCCCAACGCTTATACTGGACGACACCCCCTCCACCCCCCCAACGCTTATACTGGATGACCCCCCCCCCCACGCTTATACTGGATGACACAGCCCCCCCCAACGCTAATACTGGATGACACCCCCCCCTCAACGCTTATACTGGATGACACCCCCCCACCCCCAACGCTTATACTGGACGACACCCCCTCCACCCCCCCAACGCTTATACTGGATGACCCCCCCCCCCCCCCCCCACGCTTATACTGGATGACACAGCCCCCCCCCCCCCAACGCTTATACTGGATGAAACAGTCCCACCTCAACGCTAATACTGGATGACACCCCCCCCCCCCCCCAACGCTTATACTGGATGACACCTCCCCCCCAACGCTTATACTGGATGAAACAGTCCCACCTCAACGCTTATACTGGATGAAACAGTCCCACCTCAACGCTTATACTGGATGAAACAGTCCCACCTCAACGCTTATACTGGATGAAACAGCCCCACCTCGACGCTTTTACTGGATGACCCCCCCAATGCTTATAATGGATGACACAGCTCTATCTCAACGCTTATAATGGATGACACAACCCCCCCCCCCCCAAATACTGGATGACACTCCCCTCACTTGTCAAATACAAATGTGGTTTTGCACACCCGCTTGGAAATGTGAAGTAGACGAGACAATCTCATTCACAACACTGATGGCACACAAGTGGACCCGATTAAATATTCAAGCATCTAATTAGTAATATACTTACATAATATCTAAATATGAATACAATTATATTTAAGCTACACTCCTGTAAGTTTGACAAAAAACAGCATCTTATTGATATAATAAATACACTCAGAAATGAACTAATTGTTTAAAATAAAAAACAATTATTCTCAGATACCATTCCTGGTAATGTAAATTTATATGACGTGGTTATTAATGTTACTGAGGTAAGAAAGTGCTGAAGGACAGCATTAATGCAAAGATGATGATGATGATAATTCTCCCTGTAAATTCCCCAACATGATATGAAGTCAGCAGAGGTCAAAGGTCAACATTTGGGAAGAAAAACCACATGATATAATGACACATATACCATCCACATAATAAGTCTACAAACACAGAATGTCATATTTAATTACAGTGTTCAACCAAACATTAGCTTCTGGAATCATAACAGACGGCTATTTACTAAATATTTAGCATCAAAATAAAAGTTCAAGTGGCACAAGTCTTCCGTCTCGTCCATGGTCATTTTATAGACCATTCCAACACATCATCATTGCTTTTAAATGTCCAAAAACAAAAAAAAACATCCTCCTGCCATACAACATCCACAGCAATTGGTCTTATTCATGAAACACGAGCAGAACTCGTTTGTGTGCAAATCGTTGCATTCTTCAATTCTCACATAGACTTTCTATTCCATCTGTTGCAGCTTCAGTATCAGTTCCAGAAGATTCATCTGCATCATCACTTCCTGTGAGAGACACAACGCGACTGTCAGCAACGCACCAACAGAAGTCACTGGTGAGCCGGAGATTTGAGGTGACATGATTGACAGCAGACAACATGAGATGTGAAAAAGTAAAGAAACATTTAAAGGGGTGTTCACACTCACAGCGGTTTGTGGTGACAAACCAAACAGAAGTCATTCATTTATGATAGTTTTGTTAATACAGCTGAAGTCAGAAGTCTACATACATCTCAGCCAAATATATTTAAACTCAGTTTTTCACAATTCCTGACATTTAATGGGAGAAACATTCCCTGTCTTTGGTCAGTTAGGATCACTACTTTATTTTAAGAATGTGAAATGCCAGAATAATAGTCGAATAATAATAGCCCACTCCAATATCTTGACTTTGTGTCCTAAAGCCATTTTGCCACAACTTTGGAGGTGTGCTTGGGGTCATTGTCCATTTGGAAGACCCATTTGTGACCGAGCTTTAACTTCCTGTCTGATGTCTTGAGATGTTTCTTCAATATATCCACATAATGTTCCTTCCTCATGATGTCATCATCTATTTTGTGAAGTGCACCAGTCCCTCCTGCAGCAAAGCACCCCCACAACATGATGCTGCACCTCCATGCTTCACAGCTGGGATGCTGTTCTTCACCCTTTTTCCTCCAAACATAACGATGGGCATTATGGCCAAACAGTTCAATTTATGTTCATCAGACCAGAGGACATTTCTCCAAAAGTAAGATCTTTGTCCCCATGTGCACTTGCAAACTGTAGTCTGGCTTTTTTATGGTGGTTTTGGAACAGCGGCTTCTTCCTTGCTGAGCAGCCTTTCAGGTTATGTCCATATAGGGGTCGTTTTGCTGTGGATCTAGATACTCGTCCACCTGTTTCCTCCAGCATCTTCACAAGGTCCTTTGCTGTTGTTCTGGGATTGATTTGCACTTTTCACACAAACTACGTTCATCTCTAGGAGACAGAATGCATCTCCTTCCTGAGCGGTGTGATGACTGTGTGGTCACATGATGGCGTCTCCTTCCTGAGCGGTGTGATGGCCGAGTGGTCACATGATGGCGTCTCCTTCCTGAGCGGTATGATGACTGTGTGGTCACATGATGGCGTCTCCTTCCTGAGCGGGATGATGACTGTGTGGTCACATGATGGCGTCTCCTTCCAGAGCGGTCTGATGACTGTGGGGTCACATGATGGCGTCTCCTTCCTGAGCGGTATGATGGCTGTGTGGTCACATGATGGCGTCTCCTTCCTGAGCGGTATGATGGCTGTATGGTCACATGATGGCATCTCCTTCCTGAGCGGTATGATGGCTGTATTGTCACATGATGGCATCTCCTTCCTGAGCGGTATGATGGCTGTATTGTCACATGATGGCATCTCCTTCCTGAGCGGTATGATGGCTGTATGGTCACATGATGGCATCTCCTTCCTGAGCGGTATGATGGCTGTATGGTCACATGATGGCATCTCCTTCCTGAGCGGTATGATGGCTGTATTGTCACATGATGGCATCTCCTTCCTGAGCGGTGTGATGGCTGTGTGGTCACATGGTGTTTATACTTGTGTACTATTGTTTGTACAGATGAACGTGGCACCTTCAGGCGTTTGGAAATTGCTCGCATTGATGAACCAGACTTGTGGGGGTCCACCATTGTTTTCTGAGGTCTTGTCTGATTTATTTAGATTTTCCCATGATGCCAAGCAAAGAGGCACTGAGTTTGAAGGTAGGCCTTAAAATACATCCACAGGTGCACCTCCAATTCAGCACACCTCCTATCAGAAGCTAATTGGCTAATTGTCTAAAGGCTTGACATCATTTTCTGGAATTTTCCAAGCTGGTTAAAGGCACAATTAACTTACTGTATGTAAACTTCTGACCCACTGGAATTGTGATTATAGTCAATTAAAAGTGACACAATCGGTCTGTAAACAATTGTTGGAAAAGAGAGAGAGAGAGAGAGAGAGGGAGACACACACACACACTTGTGGGTTGATGGTGATGCAAAATCCAGGTACACCAGCTTTCTCCAGCATGTTCTGCTGGTCGAGGACTCGTCCATCATCCACTGCTCGTCTTTTACTGGCTGATCCAGAGCCTGAAACGAGTGACAGGAAGTTTGTGTTTGACAGTGTTTGAAGTGACTATAAAACCACACAGACCAACTGTCTTACCTCAGTTTGTGCATGCTGGTTAGAATTCAGGACGGCCAAATTAGGAGACTTGCACGTCTATAGAGCCTGTTTGTACTTTCGAACCAAATATTGCTTGAGTGCTGAGACAGAAACCCTGTTCACACCTTCCTTAAAACCTGCTATTAACATCCATTTCAGGTCATTACAAGTGAAATGTGTTAAACAGGGTCCAAAACGTTTCATAAAACGTGTTTGGAATCATTGTAAAAAATACTTGTAAAAGATTTTAATGATAATGATTGTTACATTCTGAGACTCTTTAAAAAAATTAAGTTAAAGACCTAAAAAACTGCTGGAATATATATGTATTTCCCTTTCTTCCTGATTTGACATTATACATCTCTGGTTGTAAATAAAGTGGCTTTTGTTTTGACCCAATCATGTCAACTGAATCTGAGAAAATGTTTGTGTTGATACGACAAAGTGATCAAAGTTACAACATTACAAATATAATTGATCATGTGTCCAAAAACATCTCCAAACAGATAAAAGATAATAATTGTACATAAGAACTAATTACACATGCAAACACAACAATGACTAAAGGTTTGCATAGCATGCAGACATGATTTTAGTCATGAGATTTCACAGAATAAGTTTCATTCTGTGTCATTTGAGTCATCATTGAGTCTGTGTCATGTATTTGGCGCCATCTCCTGGTGGTCATATGTAACATTGTGCTTCATGTGGATTATCTAATGATCAATACATCTGATTATCTTGTGTGTGGACTCATTTGAAAGATAATCATCTCATTCAGTTTCATTCTGTGCCATTTGAGTCATCATTGAGTCTGTGTCATGTATTTGGCGCCATCTCCTGGTGGTCATATGTAACATTGTGCTTCATGTGGATTATCTAATGATCAATACATCTGATTATCTTGTGTGTGGACTCGTTTGAAAGATAATCATCTCATTCAGTTTCATTCTGTGTCATTTGAGTCATCATTGAGTCTGTGTCATGTATTTGGCGCCATCTCCTGGTGGTCATATGTAACATTGTGCTTCATGTGGATTATCTAATGATCAATACATCTGATTATCTTGTGTGTGGACTCGTTTGAAAGATAATCACTGACTCTAAATAATGATATGTCATATTTATGTTCTGTTTTGTGTTTCAATCAAATCAAATCAAATCACTTTATTGTCACACTACTGTGTACACGAGTGCAACAGTAGGTGAAATTCTTGTGTTTCTTGTGTTTCGTGAAGTTATAAGCGAAAACACGGCATAGAAACAACACCAGCATAATTGTCAAAGACATATACTTAGCTGTTACTTGCTATATTTTAATCTGTGAGTAAAACAAATAGTCTGGTTGTATTTTACTCTTTAAGAGCTTTCCAACAACATATGACACATGAATATTTGATGAGTTTGATGTTTTTACCGATTGCAATATGGAATTTTATTGCAATAACACTGCAATTTGTTTTTTTTTTAGAAATTGTCAAAACACTTCTGATTTGTCTGCAAATTTCAAAGCACTCGTTCAGTTTTGGTCAATGTTTACATGCAAACGACACCTATTGTGTGTTGGTCGATTGTAGTATTAATATTTTGAAGATGTGCCCATCTGAGCTTAAAAGGGTTAATAACAGTACTCTGTCTACTCCACACACACACACACACACACACACACACACACACACACACACACACACACACACACACACACACACACACACACACACACACACACACACACACACACACACACACACACACACTTGTTTTAAATATTGCCTTAATCTTTCTTTACTGTTACGGGATATCCCAGACACAGAGAACACAAGAGTGCAAATTAAATTAAATCCCAGATGTAGTTTATTGTGCTTCTCCAATCCCAATCAGTAATTACCAGAAAAAGAAAAGTGGTACACAATATTGGACTATTAATTATAAAGAATCCCGAAATATATATATGGGACTCTTATTTTGAAATGTCTGCGCTTCCAGTTGTGAATCTGATTCAAACTGCTAACCTGAGCTCCTGAGATCTTTTCAGGTGATTCATGTAAATGATCCGGTTCACAAGATCTATTTGTTGACATATCTCTGGCGCTGGGTTTGTTGATGCATGCGGTGCTGCGAGCTCATCAGAAACAGAATGTGTGAATCGACACGCTCTAAAGATATATTCAATAGTTGATATCTGACGAAGCCGCATATGAACACACATAACCTGATTTTAAACTCGGAAAATTGAGAATAATGTCAGAATTTCGAGAATATAGTCGTAGCATTACGAGATTAAAATCTCGTAAAATATTAGACTATTTGAATCATCCATTGGAGGGAGGAAGAAGAGGAGGAGGAAGAAGAATGAATCACTCATTGCACACTCTCACCCTCCTTTATTAACCACGTTTTACTTATTTATTTTGGCCTATTAAACTTTTAAACTGCTGTCTCATTTCTCACTTACGTCTTCTTAGCAAATCTGTTCAATATGAGCATTTCTTTGTTGCCATTATAATTATGCTTTTTAAAGAAGCCCAATAAAACATTATACAGTACTGTACTATATGTCATGTATATTCAGATCTATCTTTAGACCTAATATACACCCATCACATCACATGC
The DNA here is from genome assembly GCA_032164185.1 of Moxostoma hubbsi. Taxonomy (NCBI): domain Eukaryota; kingdom Metazoa; phylum Chordata; class Actinopteri; order Cypriniformes; family Catostomidae; genus Moxostoma; species Moxostoma hubbsi. The sequence goes on along the minus strand of JAVLUX010000018.1, from coordinate 1,229,516 downwards.
ACAGACTGACTATTGATTTCTAAAACACTTTTTTATCCTCTGAAATCATGTAGTGGCTTTCCAATGATGAAAATGTATTAATATAATTTATTAAATGTCCCTTTGAAACTGATAAACTGTAAAAGATGCAAGAACAATACGTGTAGTTGCACTTAATGTGTTTAAGAGCGGTACATGGCTCTAGTTAATTTACGAGCATTTTTAAGTGCTTCTTAGATAATGATGCTTTTGGGAAACTTGCTGTAGTAAATACAATTTAAGTACTACTAATGTTCAACTTACTCAAACCCAGCCCAAACATCACACACACCCAGCGGGACTGTACGAACATCTGTCTGGTTCCGAGACAGTCCGGATCCCAATAATAACAACTTTGTGCTGATGTGCCAAAAGACGAAAAAGGAAATCTTTTTTGTTAAATGTTATTTAACTAAATCAACTACAAACATTTCTTGCATTGATGAAGCTGCTGGCTCAGCGTTCTATCATTGTGATAATGACGCCCTGTTTCTGGTCATTTTGACTTCGTTCCCAAATATATTCCGACTTTCTCATATTGACTTTATTTTTTAAAATTATGTGGCAATAGAACGTCATCATAGGACACTAAGACACCTCAAAAAATGTACCTAGTGATTTTTTTTCACAATGTGGTTCACAGCTTCTGTAGGAGGAAATACAATCTGTAAGTGACAATTTTTGTATGTATAATGTGATTGTGATGTATTGTGTACCTGGGCAGGTCTGTAGTTCTGACTGCAGGTAATAATGTCTCTCTTGTTGTCTGGTCGCATCATACTGATAATCACTCACACTCCAGTCCATCACACATCCAGCCTGTATAAACAGAAATAAAGGCATTTGTTTACTGAGGGGGAAAAAAACAAGAAAACTTCATACAGCCTCATTATTCATTATTTACTAGACAGTTATGAACTACAGGACTTCGACTATAATTATTTAAACTAAAGGCAAAATAATAGCTTGTTTGAATTCATTTATAATGCCAACATTCTACCAAAAGTACCAGTAAACAAATACATAATTAATTGTAATAGTAATACACTGGACACTGAGACTAAAGTAATGTACAAACTACAAATAGGAGTATCTAAAGAGTGTGGATAATTGTTTTAAATTCAGTTGCCTTAAACATGAACTGAAAATACATATCTGCATGTAGAGGTCTATGTAAATATGTATAGATATACACAATTGAATACTGGAGCCTTTAATCATATTGCTGTTTATTCCCCTTCATGTTGTGCCAGACAACACCCATATACTATGGTAAAATAACCCATATACTATGGTAAAATCACCCCTTTACTATAGTGAAATAATCCCTTTATTACGGTAAAAAAAACCCCACCCTTTTACTATGGTAAATGTTAAAAAAAAAAAAAAAATCCCCCCTTTACTATGGTGAAATCACCCCTTCAAATCCCCCCTTTACTATGGTGAAATCACCCCTTCACTATGTTGAAATCACCCCTTCAAATCACCCCTTTACTATGGTGAAATCACCCCTTCAAATCACCCCTTTACTATGGTAAAATCCCCCTTTACTATGGTGAAATCACCCCTTCAAATCACCCCTTCATTATGGTGAAATCACCCCTTTACTATGGTGAAATCACCCCTTCAAATCACCCCTTTACTATGGTAAAATCCCCCTTTACTATGGTGAAATCACCCCTTCAAATCACCCCTTCATTATGGTGAAATCACCCCTTTACTATGGTGAAATCACCCCTTCAAATCACCCCTTTACTATGGTAAAATCCCCCTTTACTATGGTGAAATCACCCCTTCATTATGGTGAAATCACCCCTTTACTATGGTGAAATCACCCCTTTAAATCACCCCTTCACTATGGTAAAATCACCCCTTTAAGTCACCCCTTCACTATGGTAAAAATCCCCCCTTTACTATGGTGAAATCACCCCTTCAAATCCCCCCTTTACTATGGTGAAATCACCCCTTCACTATGTTGAAATCACCCCTTCAAATCACCCCTTTACTATGGTGAAATCACCCCTTCAAATCACCCCTTCATTATGGTGAAATCACCCCTTTACTATGGTGAAATCACCCCTTCAAATCACCCCTTCATTATGGTGAAATCACCCCTTTACTATGGTAAAATCACCCCTACAAATCACCCCTTTACTATGGTAAAATCACTCATATTCTATGGTAAAAATCACCCATTTACTATGGTGAAATCACCCCTTCAAATCACCCCTTCACTATGGTAAAATCCCCCCTTTACTATGGTGAAATCACCCCTTCAAATCACCCCTTCACTATAGTGAAATCACCCCTTTACTATGGTAAAATCACCCCTTCACTATGGTGAAATCACCCCTTCAAATCACCCCTTCACTATGGTGAAATCACCCCTTCAAATCACCCCTTTACTATGGTGAAATCACCCCTTTACTCTGGTAAAATACCCCCTACACTATGGTGAAATCACCCCGTGAAATCACCCCTTTACTATGGTAAAATCACCCCTTCACTATGGTAAAATCACCCCTTCACTATGGTGAAATCACCCCTTCAAATCACCCCTTTACTATGGTGAAATCACCACTTCAAATCACCCCTTTACTATGGTAAAATCACCACTTCAAATAACCCCTTTACTATGGTAAAAATCACCCTTTCACTATGGTAAAATCACCCCTACAAATCACCCCTTTACTATGGTAAAATCACTCATTTTCTATGGTAAAATCACCCCTTCACTATGGTGAAATCACCCCTTCAAATCACCCCTTTACTATGGTAAAAATCACCCTTACACTATGGTAAAATCACCCCTTCAAATCACCCCTTTACTATGGTAAAATCACCCCTTCAAATCACCCCTTCACTATGGTGAAATCACCCCTTTACTATGGTAAAATCACCCCTTCACTATGGTGAAATCACCCCTTCAAATCACCCCTTCACTATGGTGAAATCACCCCTTCAAATCACCCCTTTACTATGGTAAAAATCACCCTTTCACTATGGTAAAATCACTCCTTCAAATCACCCCTTCACTATGGTGAAATCACTCCTTCAAATCACCCCTTCACTGTGGTAAAAATCGCCCCTTTACTATGATAAAATCACCCATTTACTATGGTGAAATCACCCCTTCAAATCCCCCCTTTACTACGGTGAAATCACCCCTTCAAATCACCCCTTCACTATGGTGAAATCCCCCCTTTACTATGGTGAAATCACCCCTTCACTATGGTAAAATCACCCCTTCACTATGGTGAAATCACCCCTTCAAATCACCCCTTTACTATGGTGAAATCACCACTTCAAATCACCCCTTTACTATGGTAAAATCACCACTTCAAATAACCCCTTTACTATGGTAAAAATCACCCTTTCACTATGGTAAAATCACCCCTACAAATCACCCCTTTACTATGGTAAAATCACTCATTTTCTATGGTAAAATCACCCCTTCACTATGGTGAAATCACCCCTTCAAATCACCCCTTTACTATGGTAAAAATCACCCTTACACTATGGTAAAATCACCCCTTCAAATCACCCCTTTACTATGGTAAAATCACCCCTTCAAATCACCCCTTCACTATGGTGAAATCACCCCTTTACTATGGTAAAATCACCCCTTCACTATGGTGAAATCACCCCTTCAAATCACCCCTTCACTATGGTGAAATCACCCCTTCAAATCACCCCTTTACTATGGTAAAAATCACCCTTTCACTATGGTAAAATCACTCCTTCAAATCACCCCTTCACTATGGTGAAATCACTCCTTCAAATCACCCCTTCACTGTGGTAAAAATCGCCCCTTTACTATGATAAAATCACCCATTTACTATGGTGAAATCACCCCTTCAAATCCCCCCTTTACTACGGTGAAATCACCCCTTCAAATCACCCCTTCACTATGGTGAAATCCCCCCTTTACTATGGTGAAATCACCCCTTCAAATCACCCCTTCACTATGGTGAAATCACCCCTTTACTATGGTGAAATCACCCCTTCAAATCACCCCTTTACTATGGTGAAATCACCCCTTCAAATCCCCCCTATACTATTGTGAAATCACCCCTTCACTATGGTGAAATCACCCCTTCAAATCACCCCTTCACTATGGTGAAATCACCCCTTCACTATGGTGAAATCACCCCTTCAAATCACCCCTTTACTCTGGTAAAAATCACCCTTTCACTATGGTAAAATCACCCCTTCAAATCACCCCTTCACTATGGTGAAATCACCCCTTCAAATCACCCCTTTACTATGGTAAAAATCACCCTTTCACTATGGTAAAATCACCCCTACAAATCACCCCTTTACTATGGTAAAATCACTCATTTTCTATGGTAAAATCACCCCTTCACTATGGTGAAATCACCCCTTCAAATCACCCCTTTACTATGGTAAAAATCACTCTTTCACTATGGTAAAATCACCCCTACAAATCCCCCCTTTACTATGGTGAAATCACCCCTTCAAATCGCCCCTTCACTATGGTGAAATCACCCCTTTACTATGGTAAAATCCCCCCATACTATGGTGAAATCATCCCTTCAAATCACCCATTCACTATGGTGAAATCACCCCTTTACTATGGTAAAATCACCCCTTCAAATCACCCCTTCACTATGGTGAAATCACCCCTTCAAATCACCCCTTTACTATGGTAAAATCCCCCCTATACTATGGTGAAATCACCCCTTTACTATGGTAAAATCACCCCTTCACTATGGTGAAATCACCCCTTCAAATCACCCCTTCACTATGGTGAAATCACCCCTTCACTATGGTGAAATCACCCCTTCAAATCACCCCTTCACTATGGTGAAATCACCCCTTCACTATGGTGAAATCACCCCTTCACTATGGTGAAAATCACCCTTTCACTATGGTAAAATCACCCCTACAAATCACCCCTTTACTATGGTAAAATCACTCGTTTTCTATGGTAAAAATCACCCCTTCACTATGGTGAAATCACCCCTTCAAATCACCCCTTTACTATGGTGAAATCACCCCTTCAAATCACCCCTTTACTATAGTGAAATCATCCCTTTACTATGGTGAAATCACTCATTTTATATGGTAAAATGAGTCACTGTACCACGCTTGACTCATTGTTTTGATATGCTGCATCATCTGATGACATTAAATCAGATCAAACCCTATTAAACTTTTACCTGCTCTGTTTCCCAGTACACAGTAGATGAATGTTTAACCTGTATTAAGTTTAAATATGAATGTTTGATACATAAGATGTAAAATTGTTTAATTTTAAATATAAATGAAGTTAAATGTGATTGTTTTGAATGGTGTGTCCGGGTTAGCGCATGCGCAGCAGCAGTGTCTTGGGGTCCTTTGGCACATAGAGCTTCCCTTTGATATGCCCGTTTTCATGATTAAAACTCATCTTGTTAAACACTGCAGCTCTGTTAAACATTTTACACTCCTAAACTTTTCCTTTCATGTTTCTCTTAATTCTTAAAGTAAAATCACATTTAATTAAAATAAGCTTCCTTTTTAAATCATATTGTAAAGTATAGGATTTAATTGAGATTTGAACATAACTTTAATATATTTCAAATAGATTTTAACATTTTCTAAAGAACTTTTAAAAACTACTGGGTATGTATAAAATGTTTTGTAACAATAACACATCATGAAATTGCCTTCCCTTGCCAACTGTGAAATTATATATATATATATATATATATATATATATATATATATATATATATATATATATATATATATATATATATATATACACATACATACATACATACATACACACACACACACATACATACACATCTAAACACACCCCTATGCACCCACACACCCCTATGCACCCACACACCCCTATACACCCACACACCCCTATGCACCCACACACCCCTATACACCCACACACCCCTATGCACCCACACACCCCTATACACCCACACACCCCTATGCACCCACCCCTATGCACCCACACACCCCTATGCACCCACACCTATGCACCCACACACCCACCCTCCTATGCACCCACCCCTATGCACCCACACAACCCTATGCACCCACACACCCACCCTCCTATGCACCCACCCCCACCCTTATGCACCCACACACCCCTATGCACCCACCCCCACCCCTATACACCCACACAACCCTATGCACCCACACACCCACCCTCCTATGCACCCACCCCTATGCACCCACCCCTATGCACCCACACAACCCTATGCACCCACACACCCACCCTCCTATGCACCCACCCCCACCCTTATGCACCCACACACCCCTATGCACCCACCCCCACCCCTATACACCCACACAACCCTATGCACCCACACACCCACCCTCCTATGCACCCACCCCTATGCACCCACACAACCCTATGCACCCACACACCCCTATGCACCCACCCCCCCCATGCACCCACCCCCACCCCTATACACCCACACACCCCTATGCACCCACACAACCCTATACACCCACCCCATGCACCCACACACCCCTATACACCCACCCCTATGCACCCACACACCCACCCTCCTATGCACCCACCCCTATGCACCCACACAACCCTATGCACCCACACACCCACCCTCCTATGCACCCACACCCACCCTTATGCACCCACCCCCCCCATGCACCCACCCCCACCCCTATACACCCACACAACCCTATGCACCCACACACCCACCCTCCTATGCACCCACACAACACTATGCACCCACACAACCCTATACACCCACACACCCACCCTCCTATGCACCCACACAACCCTATACACCCACACACCCACCCACCTATGCACCCACACCTATGCACCCACACACCCCTATGCACCCACACAACCCTATACACCCACCCCTATGCACCCACACACCCCTACACCCCTATGCACCCACACAACCCTATGCACCCACACAACCCTATACACCCACACACCCACCCTCCTATGCACCCACACAAACCTATACACCCACACACCCACCCTCCTATGCACCCACCCCTATGCACCCACACAACCCTATACACCCACCCCTATGCACCCACACACCCCTACACCCCTATGCACCCACACAACCCTATGCACCCACACAACCCTATACACCCACACAACCCTATACACCCACACACCCACCCTCCTATGCACCCACACAACCCTATACACCCACACACCCACCCTCCTATGCACCCACCCCTATGCACCCACACACCCCTATGCACCCACACAACCCTATACACCCACCCCTATGCACCCACACACCCCTACACCCCTATACACCCACACACCCACACCAGTTCCAGTCGTAGATGAGGGATCCTTTAGGCAAGTATGGAATCACGACAAGGACAGTCTGAAATGGTCAATGTTTAGGAAGATGTCCAAATCCCTTTGTTGTCGAAGAAAAATCCACTCACACAAAAAATAGAAAATCACCCTTCAACTGCTCTTCAAATAAACTAAATTCATGAGTTAAATCCTTGTACTCGGGATATTTGATCATCCACAAGGCAAATGCAGCACATGTACTGCCTTTGCAACTATATGCACAGTTTCAAGATGACAAAACATAAATATTTAAAGAGTCCATCTATAAAAAGAACAATAATCTAGCATTAGCTATGATAAACTATATACATCAAGTGAAAACAAACTTACACGACTGAACTGGAAACAGTTTCTCAAGCAGGACTCTAATGAGTTTCGCTGGATGTGCTCGAATAATCCCATGATTCCCGCTTCCAAACAAACGGACTTCTTCTATCACACTGCCAGATTATATACGAGGGCTTTAGCGCTCAAGCGCCCCCTAGTGACGAGTGCGATGCACAATACAAGATAAGACTGTTATATTATGTTGTGTTGTGTTGTGTTATATTGTTATATTACAGTTATGATGTTATGTTATATTGTAATATATTAATTATGTTATGTTGTGTTATATTTATTATGTTATATTATATGTATTATGTTATATTACAGTTATGATGTTATGTTATATTATATTTATTATGTTATATTATATGTATTATGTTATATTATGTTATTTTGTTACATTATATTTATTATGTTATATTATATTATATTTATTACGTTATGTTATATTGCAGTTATGATGTTATGTTATATTGTAATATATTAATTATGTTATGTTGTGTTATATTTATTATGTTATATTATATGTATTATGTTATATTACAGTTATGATGTTATGTTATATTATATTTATTATGTTATATTATATGTATTATGTTATATTATGTTATTTTGTTACATTATATTTATTATGTTATATTATATTATATTTATTACGTTATGTTATAGTAATTATGTTATGTTATATTACAGTTATGATGTTATGTTATATTGTAATATATTTATTATGTTATGTTGTGTTATATTTATTATGTTATATTATATTTATTATGTTATTTTATGTTATTTTATATTATATTTATTATGTTATATTAAGTTATTTTATATTATGTTGTGTTATATTTATTACGTTGTTATATTACAGTTATGATGTTATGTTATATTTATTACGTTATGTTATATTACAGTTATGATGTTATGTTATATTGTAATATATTATTTGTTTTATGTTGTGTTATATTATGTTATTTTATGTTACATTATATTTGTTATATTATATTTATTACGTTATGTTATAGTAATTATGTTATGTTACAGTTATGATGTTATGTTATATTGTAATATATTTATTATGTTATATTTACGTTATATTTATTATGTTATATTATATTTATTATATTAAGTTATTTTATATTGTATTATTTTGTGTTATTTTGTAACGACCAGGCAACGGGAGAGGATCTATGTGCAGCTTTTATTAATTCAAAAACAAGCAAACTAGGGATAACAAAAACCATGGAGAACTAGGTGCAAAACAAGAAAAACATGAAATAACAGACAACTGGACAGGAGGGAAACAAGGGCTTAAATACACAAAGGGAAAACTAGAAACACCTGGGGAAACAATCAGGGCATGGGAGACAATCAGGGGAAAACCAATCAAAAAACAGAACTACAAAAACCAAACAGGAACTAAACAGGAAACTTCAACATAAAAGCACAAAAGCAAAAGACAACAGAGAACATGACAGAGCCCCCCCTTTAAGGAGCGGATTCCAGATGCTCCAAAAAACAAAAGAACAAAAAACATTGTCCATAGAGCACAAGGTAAACAGATAGTCCAGGGGGGCACCAGGGGCAAATAGGCAGTTCAAGGGGACACGAGGGGCACAGAGGGACAAGACTATGACAGAACAGGTGGGTGGCCAGGAGACAGATAGGTCAGGGACTGGGTCAGGAGGCCAGGGAGATGGCCACAAGACAGGGTCAGAAGGCCAGAGAGGAGGCCACGGGACAGGGTCAGAAGGCCAGAGAGGAGGCCACGGGACAGGGTCAGAAGGCCAGGGAGGAGGCCACAGGACAGGGTCAGAGGGCCAGGGAGGAGGCCACAGGACAGGGTCAGAGGGCCAGGGAGGAGGCCACAGGACAGGGTCAGAAGGCCAGGGAGGAGGCCACAAGACAGGGTCAGAAGGCCAGGGAGGAGGCCACAAGACAGGGTCAGAAGGCCAGGGAGGAGGCCACAAGGCAGGGTCAGAAGGCCAGGGAGGAGTTGAGGAGGACTCCAGGGGCGGTGCCAGGGTAGGCGGAGCCATAGGAGGCGGAGCCATGGAAGGTTCAGGAGGCAGAGCCGCAGAGGGCACTGGAGGCGAGGAAGGCTCCGGGGTAGAGGTAGGCCCTGGAGGCGGAGACCTGGGAAGCTCAAGAGGCTGAGGCCTGGTAGGCCCGAGAGGCGGAGTACTGGGTGGCTCGGGAGGCGGAGCACCGGGAGGCAGAGCACCGGGGGGCAGAACACCGGGGGGCAGAGCACCGGGGGGCTCGGGAGGCAGAGCTCTGGAATACTTTCTTCTCCACCTCCAGACGATCGAGGCTACCGGCACTGGCTCTGGCTCTGGGACGGTCGAGGCTACAGGCACTGGCTCTGGGACGGTCGAGGCTACAGGCACTGGCTCTGGGACGGTCGAGGCTACAGGCACTGGCTCTGGGACGGTCGAGGCTACAGGCACTGGCTCTGGCTCTGGCACGGTCGAGGCTACAGGCACTGGCTCTGGCTCTGGCACGGTCGAGGCTACAGGCACTGGCTCTGGCTCTGGCACGGTCGAGGCTACAGGCACTGGCTCTGGCTCTGGGACGGTCGAGGCTACAGGCACTGGCTCTGGCTCTGGGACGGTCGAGGCTACAGGCACTGGCTCTGGCTCTGGGACGGTCGAGGCTACAGGCACTGGCTCTGGCTCTGGGACGGTCGAGGCTACAGGCACTGGCTCTGGCTCTGGGACGGTCGAGGCTACAGGCACTGGCTCTGGCTCTGGGACGGTCGAGGCTACAGGCACTGGCTCTGGCTCTGGGACGGTCGAGGCTACAGGCACTGGCTCTGGCTCTGGGACGGTCGAGGCTACAGGCACTGGCTCTGGCTCTGGGACGGTCGAGGCTACAGGCACTGGCTCTGGGTTTGGCTTTGAGGACGGGGCCGTGGAGGGCGGAGACTGGTGAGCGGAAGCCCTTCCTCTTCTCCTCCTCTTCCTGGCAGACGAGGCTGGCAACGCTGGCGCTGGGACGGACGAGGCTGGCAACGCTGGCGCTGGGACGGACGAGGCTGGCAACGCTGGCGCTGGGACGGACGAGGCTGGCAACGCATTGGCCGTGGCAGGCGTGGGCGTTGGCTCGTTGGCCGTGGCAGGCGTTGGCTCGTTGGCCGTGGCCTCGTTGGCCGTGGCAGGCGTGGGCGTTGGCTCGTTGGCCGTGGCAGGCGTGAGCTCGTTGTCCGTGGCAGGCGAGGGCTCGTTGGAGGAACCCACAGGGGCAAACGTCTCCAAAACCAAGTTCACATACCTCTCCCACGTGTAGTCACCAGTCTCTGGCAACTCAATCCATCCATGGGCCAGGAGGCCGAGCTGGAAAATGGACTTGAGATGCCCATCAGGAAAACTGGTGCATCGGGCAACGGTGCAAAACAGACGTGAGTATTCTGTTAAAGGGAGGTTCGCTCGGCTCAGCTGAAGAAAAATAGCTGCTAGATCCATGTTTGGTGGTCTGTTATTCTGTAACGACCAGGCAACGGGAGAGGATCTATGTGCAGCTTTTATTAATTCAAAAACAAGCAAACTAGGGATAACAAAAACCACGGAGAACTAGGTGCAAAACAAGAAAAACATGAAATAACAGACAACTGGACAGGAGGGAAACAAGGGCTTAAATACACAAGGGAAAACTAGAAACACCTGGGGAAACAATCAGGGCATGGGAGACAATCAGGGGAAAACCAATCAAAAAACAGAACTACAAAGGACTACAAAAACCAAACAGGAAACAGGAACTAAACAGGAAACTTCAACATAAAAGCACAAAAGCAAAAGACAACAGAGAACATGACAATATTACAGTTATGATGTTATGTTATATTGTAATATATTAATTGTGTTATGTTGTGTTATATTATGTTACATTATATTTATCATGTTATATTATATTATATTTATTATGTTATATTATGTTGTGTTATATTATATTTATTACGTTATGTTATATTACAGTTATGATGTTATGTTATATTGTAATATATTATTTGTTTTATGTTGTGTTATATTATGTTATTTTATGTTACATTATATTTATTATATTATATTAATTACGTTATGTTATAGTAATTATGTTATGTTACAGTTATGATGTTATGTTATATTGTAATATATTTATTATGTTATGTTGTGTTATATTTATTGTTATATTATATTTATTATGTTATATTATATTTATTATGTTATATTATGTTATTTTATATTATATTTATTATGTTATATTATATTATATTTATTATGTTATATTATGTTACATTATATTTATTATGTTATATTATATTATATTTATTATGTTATATTAAGTTATTTTATATTATATTATGTTGTGTTATATTACAGTTATGATGTTATGTTATATTATATTTATTACGTTATGTTATAGTAATTATTTTATGTTATATTACAGTTATGATGTTATGTTATATTGTAATATATTAATTGTGTTATGTTGTGTTATATTATGTTACATTATATTTATTATGTTGTGTTGTGTTATATTACAGTTATGATGTTATGTTATATTATATTTATTACGTTATATTACAGTTATGATGTTATGTTATATTATATTTATTACGTTATGTTATAGTAATTATTTTATGTTATATTACAGTTATGATGTTATGTTATATTGTAATATATGAATTGTGTTATGTTGTGTTATATTTATTGTTATTTTATGTTACAATATATTTATTATGTTATAATTATATTATATTAATTATGTTGTGTTATATTACAGTTATGATGTTATGTTATATTATAATATATTTATTGTGTTATATTGTGTTGTGTTGTGTTATGCTCTAGACGTGTGTTCGCATTAAATGTTATGATGGTGATGTTTCTGTTGTTTCTATGGTTTCTATGGCACTGCGCGGTTCTCACCACTAGATGTCGCTGCTCACACAGTTTCTCACGGACTTTCTTCAACATCATCTCAAGAGAACAGAGACTGAAGCATCACGACTCGCTCACGGGCTGTGTGTCTAATGTAATGTGTGACTTATGATCATATATACTAATGACTACAGAAACATAGCAGCTGATGACGTCATAGTGAATATGTGATTAGGTGGACAGACGGGATCAATTAAACTGAATTGGATAAACGCGTGGATTTGGACTGATGAAGCGCGTGAAAACCCCGGTGTGGATCAGCAACATCATGTAGTTGAATGTACAGATGACAGCAGTTATTATTGTTGTTGTTATTTGTTTTAATATATGTTTATCTAAACAAGTGTTTCAGTTCTCTTGTAGTTATTTGAAGTGTTTTGATGAGTCGTGGGGTTTGAACCTGCAACCTCTCTGTGACCAGCTGAGAACTTGAACCATTGAGTCACTCCATCCCTGAATCGCTCGTGTGTGTTTGACGCGCCGCGCACCGCAGGAGCGTCGATGACATGAGTCTGATCGATCATGGCCAGGAACACTTCTCTGTACTTTCGCATCGTTGAGGGACGGAATCTGCCCGCTAAAGATGTGTAAGTGTCACTCTGGATTATTTAGATGATGTAAACTAAAGAAACGGGAGATCAGATTTGTTTTATTAGTGGATTGTGACTCTCGAGTGATGAACTGATGGTGTTGTTGTTGTTGTTTTCGTCAAGTTCTGGAACCAGTGATCCATACTGCATCATCAAAGTTGACAATGAGGTCGTGGCCAGGTGAGTGTCAATTTCACACCTGAATGTGTGTGTGTATGTGAGTATTGAGAAATGTGTGTGCACGTGTGTGTGTGTGTGTGTGTGAGTGTGTGTGCGCGTGTGTATGTGAGTGTGTGTGAGTATTGAGAAATTTGTGTGCGCGCATGTGTGTGTGTCTGCGAGTGTGTGTGAGTGCGCGTGTGTGTGTGTATTGAGAAATGTTGTGTTTGCGCGTTTGTGTGTGTGTGTATTGAGAAATGCATGTGTACGCGCGCGTGTGTGTGTGTATTGAGAAATGCGTGTGTGTGTGCACGTGAGTGTGTGTGTGTGAGTGCGTGAGTGAGTGTGTGCGTGCGTGAGTGTGCGTGTGAGTGTGTGTGCGTGAGTGAGTGTGTGTGTGTGTGCGTGAGTGTGTGTGCGTGAGTGAGTGTGTGTGCGCGTGTGTGAGTGAGCGTGAGTGTGTGTGCGTGTGTGTTGTTCTCAGACGCTGTATTGTGATAGTTTGATGATCAGCACACCTGGTGTTGTGCATATTTAAATCGTGTCTTTTGAAATGGAAATGATCAGGCGTCCCTTTGAGAAATTGGGTGAATTGATTGATTGTTTTGCATCATCCTCACTTAAACCATTCAAATAGTTTTCTGTCTCCAGGCAGACTGTAATTCTGTCTCAAATGAACTCTCTTATAAATCACTGGTTCTCAACTGGTTTTGGACACAGACTTTACACTGGACACATACCTTAAAATGGTTTATCATGCAAAACATTAAACATTGAAATGTATTAAAATAACTGAACTGCACAGGCCAACAGTCTCGACAAACTAAAGATATGAGAAGCATTTTCTGCAGTCTTGTGAATGTAGTTTTGCTTTACTGGCTATACATGTTTATTTGTTTAGATGCATTTTATTTATTGCATCCAGTGTTGTTTTTCCCTGCTGTCTGTGACCCGATCAGAACAGTCCTGGGACCCATTTTTAGAACACGACCCACCAGATGAGAAGCAGTGCTGTAAACAACATGCTCACTGAATGTGTTCTGCCGTGCTTCCTCTAGAACCGCGACTATCTGGAAAAACTTGAATCCGTTCTGGGGAGAGGAGTACACCCTTCATCTGCCGATGGGCTTCCATACGCTCTCCTTCTACGTCATGGATGAAGACACTATTAGGTAACAAATGATTCATTTACAGCAGATTGGAGACACTATGGCTACAATCACACAGCAGCCGAACACATTTGTCAGTGCCAAATACAGTCACAACTGATGGTTGTGGGATGCAAACACTGACTGTGCACGGAGCACCGTTACTGCTCCAGATCAATAAAACCACACGTTTGTGGAACATCTGCACTTATACTGTAACTCATCTGTGTAGTACAGACTGTACGGGTGCATATGCTCGAATGCCCGCAGTTATATGTGTAAATGCACAGCTGATGGGCAGATGGTACAGTGGGTTCTTCTGGTCTTTCTCCTCACAGTTAATCTGATGCCATCTGTAATGTCATTTTAGAAACTCTCAGTTTGGTGTTGCTGTTTGTATAATCCATCTATCGGTCTGTCTGTCTGTTTGTATATTTATCTATAAATGTATGTTTGTTTGTCTATCTGTCTCTCCTGTCATCTATATATCTATCTGTCTGTCTATCTGTCTATCTATCTGACTGTCTGTCTATCTATCTGTCATCTATATATCTATCTGTCTGTCTATCTGTCTATCTATCTGTCATCTATATATCTATCTGTCTGTCTGTCTATCTATCTCTCTGTTTGTCTGTCTGTCTATCCTGTCATCTATATATCTGTCTGTCTATCTATCTGTCCGTCTGTCTATCTATATCTGACTGTCTGTCTGTCTATCCTGTCATCTATATATCTCTCTGTCTGTCTATCTATATCTGACTGTCTGTCTGTCTATCTATCTGTCTGTCTGTCTATCTATATCTGACTGTCTGTCTGTCCGTCTATCTATCTGTCTGTCTATCCTGTCATCTATCTATCTGTCTGTCTATCCTGTCATTTATATATCTGTCTGTCTATCTATCTATCTGTCGGTCTGTCTGTCTGTCTATCTATATCTGACTGTCTGTCTGTCTATCTATCTGTCTATCCGGTCATCTATATATCTGTCTGTCTGTCTGCCTGTCTATCCTGTCATTTATATATCTGTCTATCTATCTATCTGTCTGCCTGTCTATCCTGTCTGTCTATCTATCTGTCTGCCTGTCTATCCGGTCATCTATATATCTGTCTGTCTATCTGTCTGCCTGTCTATCCTGTCATCTATATATCTGTCTGTCTGTCTGTCTGTCTATCTGTCTGCCTGTCTATCCTGTCATCTATATACCTGTCTGTCTGTCTATCTATCTGCCTGTCTATCCTGTCATCTATATATCTGTCTGTCTATCTATCTATCTGTCTGTCTATCCTGTCATCTATCTATCTATATGTCTATCAGTCTGTCTCTCACTGTTTGTCTGTCTGTCTGTCTGTGTTTCCATCTATCTATCTGTCTGTCTGTCTATCCTGTCATCTATCTATCTGTCTATCTATATATCTGTCTTGTCTATCTATCTGCCTGTCTATCCTGTCATCTATCTATCTGTCTATCTATATATCTGTCTTGTCTATCTATCTGCCTGTCTATCCTGTCATCTATCTATCTGTCTGTCTGTCTATCTATCTGTCTGCCTGTCTATCCTGTCATCTATCTGTCTGTCTGTCTATCTATCTATCTGTCTGTCTTTCTGTCTCTCTGTGCATCTGCTAATGTAAATATGTGTAGCTCCTGTTTAGATCTTCCATGTAGTTTCGGACTTGTCCTGTAAATGTCTCTTCAGTTATACAGTATATCTTCAATACTAGACTGTGGAAATGTCATATGCTAATCCAGAGTAACGTTTTCAAACATCATGGTGGTTTATCATCTAAAACATAGTGTCTGAACATGACTGCCACTGATCTATTGTTTTCTTCACGTCTCAGTCACGATGACGTCATAGGAAAGATCTCCCTCAGTAAAGACGTGATCGCTGCTCAACCCAAAGGTAAGCGTGTGCTCTTGAATGTAAAGAGAGATGTTGTTCTGCTGCATGGAGAAGGTTGAAAAGACAAATGCAGACTAAAGAGAACGTACCAAACACTTTGTGTGACATTAATGTCCGAGTGTCACTTACTGTGTTATACAGTGTATCCGGAAAGTATTCCCAGCGCTTCACTTTTTCCACATTTTGTTATGTTACAGCCTTATTCCAAAATTGATTCAATTAATTATTTTCCTCAATTCTACAAACAATACCCCATAATGACAACGTGAAAGAAGTTTGATTGAAATCTTTGCTAATTTATAAAAAAAAAAAAAAAATAAAAAAAAAATCACATGTACATAAGTATTCACACCCTTTGCCATGACACTCGAAATTGAGCTCAGGTGCATCCTGTTTCCACTGATCATCCTTGAGATGTTTCTACAACTTGATTGGAGTCCACCTGTGGTAAATTGGACATGATTTGGAAAGGCACACACCTGTCTATATAAGGTCCCACAGTTACATGTCAGAGCACAAGCCATGAAGTCCAAGGAATTGTCTGTAGACCTCCGAGACAGGATTGTATCGATGCACAGATCTGGGGAAGGTTACAGAAAAATGTCTGCAGCATTGAAGGTCCCAATGAGCACAGTGGCCTCCATCATCCATAAATGGAAGAAGTTTGGAAGCACCGGGACTCTTCCTAGAGCTGACCACCTGGCCAAACTGAGCGATCAGGGGAGAAGGGCCTTAGTCAGGAAGGTGACCAAGAACCCGACGGTCACTCTGACAAGAGCTCCAGTGTTCTCTATGGAGAGAGAAGAACCTTCCAGAAGAACAACCATCTCTGCAGCACTCCACCAATCAGCCAGACGGAAGCCACTCCTCAGTTAAAGGCACATGACAGCCCACCTGGAGTTTGCCAAAAGGCACCTGAAGGACTTTCAGACCATGAGAAACAAAAGATTGAACTCTTTGGCCTGAATGGCAAGCGTCATGTCTGGAGGAAACCAGGCACGGCTCATCACCTGGCCAATAGCATCCCTACAGTGAAGCGTGGTGGTGGTGGCAGCATCATGCTGTGGGGATGTTTTTCAGCGGCAGGAACTGGGAGAGTAGTCAGGATCGAGGGAAAGATGAATGCAGCAATGTACAGAGACATCCTTGATGAAATCCTGCTCCAGAGCACTCTGGACCTCAGACTGGGGCGAAGGTTCATCTTCCAACAGGACAACGACCCTAAACACACAGCCAAGATAATAAAGGAGTGGCTACGGGACAACTCTGTGAAGTGGCTCTAGAAGTATGTGGCAGGGAATTAACACCGTCACGGACCACAAAGGGAATAAAAACTCCGCCATGAACACTGCTGCCTCATTCTGGGCCGCGTCATCAGAGCGTGCGCGAACCAACTGGCTGGTGTTTTTACAGACATTTTCAACCTGTCCCTCTCCCTGTCTGTAGTCCCCACATGCTTCAAAACATCAACCATTGTGCCTGTACTGAAGCAATCAAAAATCACTTGTTTAAATGACTGGCGTCCTGTTGCCCTTACCCCCATCATCAGCAAATGCTTTGAGAGGTTGATCAGAGATTACATCTGCTCTGTTCTGCCCACCTCACTGGACCCACCGCAACAACCGCTCCACTGATGATGCCATTGCATCTACAATACACACTGCTCTCTCCCACCTGGAAAAAAGGAACACATATGTGAGAATGCTGTTTGTAGACTACAGCTCAGCATTTAACACCATAGTGCCCTCCAAGCTTGATGAGAAACTCCGGGCTCTGGGCTTAAACAGCTCGCTGTGCAGCTGGATCCTGGACTTCCTGTCAGGCAGACGTCAGGTGGTTAGAATGGGCAGCAACATCTCCTCATCACTGACCCTCAACACTGGAGCCCCGCAAGGCTGTGTTCTCAGCCCACTCCTGTACACACATGACTGTGTGGCGACACATAGCTCCAATGCCATCATTAAGTTTGCTGACGATACGACGGTTGTAGGTCTGATCACTGACAATGATGAAACAGCCTACAGAGAGGAGGTGCACACTCTGACACGCTGATGTCAGGAGCACAACCTCTCCCTCAACGTCAGTAAAACCAAGGAGCTTGTGGTGGACTTCAGGAAGAAAGACAGAGAACACAGCCCCATCACCATTAATGGAGCACCGGTGGAGAGAGTCAGCAGCTTCAAGTTCCTCTGTGTCCACATTACTGAGGAACTCACATGGTCCGTCCACACTGAGGCCGTTGTGAAGAAGGCTCACCAGCGCCTCTTCTTCCTGAGACAGCTGAGGAAGTTTGGAATGAACCAACACATCCTCACACGGTTCTACACCAGCACTGTAGAGAGCATCCTGACTGGCTGCATCACCGCCTGGTACGGCAATAGCACCGCCCACAACCGCAAAGACCTGCAAAGGGTGGTGCGAACTGCCAAAAACATCATCGGAGGTGAGCTTCCCTCCCTCCAGGATATATATAACAGACGGTGTGTGAATAAAGCTCGGAGGATCATCAGAGACTCCAGTCACCCGAGTCATGGGCTGCTCTCACTGCTTCCATCAGGCAGGCGGTATCGCAGCATCAGGACCCGCACCACCCGACTACATGACAGCTTCTTCCCACAAGCAATAAGACTTTTGAACACATGATCTCTCACGATCAACAATCAGCACTGCACTTTATTAATCATCACTCTGTCAATATATTCTCGCTCCCAATTCAGTTAGTGTATATATATTTTTATATACCCTTATCTAGTGTATGTGTATTCTATATTGTGTGTATTGTTTACTGTACATTGTATATCAGTACTATGTTGTGTAGGTACAGTATGTGTACATTTGATATGTAAATTGTGTTGTGTAAATATGTTGTTTATTGTAAAGTGGTTTATGTCTCGTCACTGTCATGACTGCAATGTTGCTCGGAACTGCACACAAGACTTTCACCTACTGTTGCACTCATGTACACAGTAGTGTGACAATAAAGTGATTTGATTTGATTTGAATGTCCTTGAGTGGTCCAGCCAGAGCCCAGACTTGAACCTGATTGAACATCTCTGGATAGATCTGAAAATGGCTGTGCACCGACGCTCCCCATCCAACCTGATGGAGCTTGAGAGGTCCTGCAAAGAAGAATGGGAGAAACTGCCCAAAAATAGATGTGCCAAGCTTGTAGCATCATACTCAAAAAGACTTGAGGCTGTAATTGGTGCCAAAGGTGCTTCAACAAAGTATTAAGCAAAGGGTGTGAATACTTATGTACATGTGATTTTTTTTTTTTTTCGTTTTGTATTTTTAATAAATTTGCAAAGATTTCAATCAAACTTCTTTCACGTTGTCATTATGGGGTATTGTTTGTAGAATTGAGGAAAATAATGAATTTAATCCATTTTGGAATAAGGCTGTAACATAACAAAATGTGGAAAAAGTGAAGTGCTGGGAATACTTTCCGGATGAACTGTAGGTGTGGAATAAATCTGTTTTATTTTAAAGTTTTTTTTCATGTTTTCTTGCTTACAGCATTCAATCGTGTATGAGTTTCCATTCTATATAGCATTCTATATAGCATAGTTAGAGTATATAAATGACTGTTGAGTGTTATATAGGGGAAGACATGTGATGATGATGATGGTTAAATATGTATTTTTAGTCGATGAAGTTGTTAAATGTAAATTCAATGGCAAAAATACCAAAACCAGTTCTGCGTTGCACTTCCCCTTTCTTTAGAAATACACATATTTAATTCTCCAGAGAAACAAACAAGATATTATTTGTAGCTCACCACAGTGGTAAAGAAGTTCCTATACGCAAAATAGGAACATTTTCACCAGTAGACTTACTGTATATAACTATTTCAAAAAGCTGTTTCAATAATTATCATTATTTACACAAATGTATTCCCTGACTAGAGCACTAATCAGCTGATATGGAGGAGGTATTAGATATTAAGGGCACACATGATGGATTAGGGACCACGTCACCCCACAGAGGCTCTCACATCTTCCCAGCATGCACTGGTCCGGCATGAATCATGAGCGACTCACCCCTCACCCATGAGATCATGGGAAGAGTTTTGCTGTGTTAAAGTCTCATATTTGAGAGTTATTGTGACTGTTAACCCAAAGTTATGGGTCATGTGCATGCATCTGTATCTGTTCTGATGGCGGCCTACAGTATG
Source organism: Moxostoma hubbsi (assembly GCA_032164185.1). Lineage (NCBI taxonomy): Eukaryota > Metazoa > Chordata > Actinopteri > Cypriniformes > Catostomidae > Moxostoma > Moxostoma hubbsi. The sequence continues at coordinate 1,208,953 of JAVLUX010000018.1, read as the reverse complement.
TACGACAGTGAATTTCCTGTATGCATGAATACACTGACAAAATACTAAACCACTGAGTTCAGAATGTAATATTAGCATACTGCTATTTGCATACTATTTAAAGAAATGCAGTATGCAAAACAGGGTGCATCGATAATATGTTACATTGTTCTCATTTGATCTCATTACACATTTAATTCAATGAGAAGTGTCCAGTTATTTAGTGGCTAAAATCACAGTCTGATGAAATAGTAAGTAAGTAGGAAACCCCTACCCATCTAAATACTGCATACTTGAGAAATAGTACAAAGTAGTATAGAAGCATACCATTCCAAACTTACTCCATGATTCAGTTCATGTTTAAAATTAACTTTGTCTTTAATTCAGTGTAAGTGTGAATCTCGTTTAGAATGGCACATTTGTAAAAAATGATATGTAATGTGTTAGTGTGTTTCTGTTCTCCTGTAGGTTTAGATAACTGGTTGAATCTGACTCGTGTGGATCTGGATGAAGAGGTTCAGGGTGAGATTCATCTGGCTCTGGAGCTCCACAGGGACGCTCAGAGGACCTGCCTGCACTGTCATGTCATTGAAGCTCGGTAAGAACCAGAGATGCTCTGATCTTCACCCTCACGTTTAAACGAAGTGGTACCAAAATGCTTTTCAGCATGATACCATAAGAGATCTTTAAGTTTAAATTATGGGTTTAGGGGATGTGTTGGGTTTAGGGGTTGTGTTGGGTTTAGGGGTTGTGTTGGGTTTAGGGGATGTGTTGTGTTTAGGGGATGGGTTGGGTTTAGGGGATGGGTTGGGTTTAGGGGCTGTGTTGGGTTTAGGGGGTGTGTTGGGTTTAGGGGATGGGTTGGGTTTAGGGGATGGGTTGGGTTTAGGGGTTGTGTCGGGTTTAGGGGATGTGTCGGGTTTAGGGGATGTGTAGGGTTTAGGGGTTGTGTTGGGTTCAGGGGATGGGTTGGGTTTAGGGGATGTGTTGGGTTTAGGGGATGTGTTGGGTTTAGGGGTTGTGTTGGGTTTAGGGGTGTGTGTTGGGTTTAGGGGTTGTGTTGGGTTTAGGGGTTGTGTTAGGGGTTATGTTGGGTTTAGGGGTTGTGTTGGGTTTAGGGTATGTGTTGGGTTTAGGGGTTGTGTTAGGGGTTATGTTGGGTTTAGGGGCTGTGTTGGGTTTAGGGGCTGTGTTGGGTTTAGGGGATGTGTTGGGTTTAGGGGTTGTGTTGGGTTTAGGGGATGTGTTAGGTTTAGGGGTTGGGTTGGGTTTAGGGGTTGGGTTGGGTTTAGGGGTTGGGTTTAGGGGATGGGTTGGGTTTAGGGGTTGTGTTGGGTTTAGGGGATGTGTTGGGTTTAGGGGATGGGTTGGGTTTAGGGGTTGGGTTGGGTTTAGGGGTTGGGTTGGGTTTAGGGGATGTGTTGGGTTTAGGGGTTGTGTTGGGTTTAGGGGTGTGTGTGTTGGGTTTAGGGGATGTGTTGGGTTTAGGGGTTGTGTTGGGTTTAGGGGATGTGTTGGGTTTAGGGGGTGTGTTGGGTTTAGGGGGTGTGTTGGGTTTAGGGGGTGTGTTGGGTTTAGGGGATGGGTTGGGTTTAGGGGATGGGTTGGGTTGGGTTTAGGGGTTGTGTTGGGTTTAGGGGATGTGTTGGGTTTAGGGGATGTGTTGGGTTTAAGGGTTGTGTTGGGTTTAGGGGATGTGTTGGGTTTAGGGGATGTGTTGGGTTTAAGGGTTGTGTTGGGTTTAGGGGTTATGTTGGGTTTAGGGGTTGTGTTGGGTTTAAGGGTTGTGTTGAGTTTAGGGGTTGTGTTAGGGGTTATGTTGGGTTTAGGGGTTGTGTTGGGTTTAGGGTATGTGTTGGGTTTAGGGGTTGTGTTAGGGGTTATGTTGGGTTTAGGGGCTGTGTTGGGTTTAGGGGTTGTGTTGGGTTTAGGGGTTGTGTTGGGTTTAGGGGTTGTGTTGGGTTTAGGGGATGTGTTGGGTTTAGGGGTTGTGTTGGGTTTAGGGGTTGTGTTGGGTTTAGGGGATGTGTTAGGTTTAGGGGTTGTGTTATGTTTAGGGGTTGGGTTGGGTTTAGGGGTGTGGGTTGGGTTTAGGGGATGTGTTGGGTTTAGGGGTTGTGTTGGGTTTAGGGGTTGTGTTGGGTTTAGGGGTTGTGTTAGGGGTTATGTTGGGTTTAGGGGTTGTGTTGGGTTTAGGGTATGTGTTGGGTTTAGGGGTTGTGTTAGGGGTTATGTTGGGTTTAGGGGCTGTGTTGGGTTTAGGGGCTGTGTTGGGTTTAGGGGTTGTGTTGGGTTTAGGGGATGTGTTGGGTTTAGGGGATGTTTTGGGTTTAGGGGTTGTGTTGGGTTTAGGGGATGGGTTGGGTTTAGGGGTTGTGTTGGGTTTAGGGGATGTGTTGGGTTTAGGGGATGGGTTGGGTTTAGGGGTTGGGTTGGGTTGGGTTTAGGGGATGTGTTGGGTTTAGGGGTGTGTGTTGGGTTTAGGGGTGTGTGTTGGGTTTAGGGGATGGGTGGGGTTTAGGGGATGGGTTGGGTTGGGTTTAGGGGTTGTGTTGGGTTTAGGGGATGTGTTGGGTTTAAGGGTTGTGTTGGGTTTAGGGGATGGGTTGGGTTTAGGGGATGGGTTGGGTTGGGTTTAGGGGTTGTGTTGGGTTTAGGGGATGTGTTGGGTTTAAGGGTTGTGTTGGGTTTAGGGGATGTGTTGGGTTTAGGGGATGTGTTGGGTTTAAGGGTTGTGTGGGGTTTAGGGGTTGTGTTGGGTTTAAGGGTTGTGTTGAGTTTAGGGGTTGTGTTAGGGGTTATGTTGGGTTTAGGGGTTGTGTTGGGTTTAGGGGTTGTGTTGGGTTTAGGGTATGTGTTGGGTTTAGGGGTTGTGTTGGGTTTAGGGGTTGTGTTGGGTTTAGGGGATGTGTTAGGTTTAGGGGTTGGGTTGGGTTTAGGGGTTGGGTTGGGTTTAGGGGTTGGGTTGGGTTTAGGGGTTGTGTTGGGTTTAGGGGATGGGTTGGGTTTAGGGGATGGGTTGGGTTTAGGGGTTGGGTTGGGTTTAGGGGTTGGGTTGGGTTTAGGGGATGTGTTGGGTTTAGTGGTTGGGTTGAGTTTAGGGGATGTGTTGGGTTTAGGGGATGTGTTGGGTTTAGGGGTTGTGTTGGGTTTAGGGGTTGGGTTGGGTTTAGGGGATGGGTTGGGTTAAGGGATGTGTTGGGTTTAAGGGTTGTGTTGGGTTTAGGGGATGTGTTGGGTTTAGGGGTTGTGTTGGGTTTAGGGGTTGTGTTAGGGATTGGGTTGGGTTTAGGGGATGTGTTAGGTTTAGGAGATGTGTTGGGTTTAGGGGGTGTGTTGGGTTTAGGGGTGTGTGTTGGGTTTAGGGGTTGTGTTGGGTTTAGGGGGTGTGTTGGGTTTAGGGGGTGTGTGTTGGGTTTAGGGGTTGTGTTGGGTTTGGGGGTTGGGTTGGGTTTAGGGGATGTGTTGGGTTTAGGGGGTGTGTTGGGTTTAGGGGTGTGTGTTGGGTTTAGGGGTTGTGTTGGGTTTAGGGGGTGTGTTGGGTTTAGGGGGTGTGTGTTGGGTTTAGGGGTTGTGTGTTGGGTTTAGGGGTTGTGTTGGGTTTGGGGGTTGGGTTTAGGGGATGTGTCGGGTTTAAGTCAAGTCAAGTCAAGTCAATTTTATTTGTATAGCGCCTTTCACAACACACATCGTTTCAAAGCAGCTTTACAGAAGTTCAGCATTAACAGACGATAAAAATGTAATGTCTATAAAGTCGATAAATCATCATCCTTGTGCAGGGCTCCAAACTGCGACTAAAAATGGTCGCATTTGTGACCAAATAAATTTATTTGTGAGTGTAATTTCTGTCAAGGTCGCCATTGGCGACAGTAAAAGTTTACTCCCTTTTGATTTTAAAATTTGCATTACATTTCCCGAGATACATAACAAAAGTTTATATCAAAGAAATAGCGGGGAAAACGGAGTTCATTGCAGGAACTAACAATTTCAAAAAAGAGACTGTTAGAAAACACGGTGACAGTAACAAGCATAAAAATGCACGTGATCACATAATTGCGAAGAATGCTCCACAGACTACACTGTTAGCGAGCTGCGGGACGAAAAGGAATGGATGGAGTTAAAAAATTTAAAATATTTGGCGCCTGTTTTTCCCCCTGTAGGAGCCATTGGCTCCTTAATTGTTTTTTTTTTTTTTTTTTTTTGTTTGGAGCCCTGTTGTGGAATTAGATAAGATATGATTCTTTATCGTGTTTAAAAATAATTAAATAATAATTGTATTAATAAGTTTAGGGGATGTGTCGGGTTTAGGGGATGTGTCGGGTTTAGGGGGTGTGTTGGGTTTAGGGGATGTGTTGGGTTTAGGGGATGTGTCGGGTTTAGGGGGTGTGTTGGTATACAATATACAGTCTATATATATGTCTATGGAAAGTCCTCATAATGATAGCTGCACCAACATGTGTGTGTGTGTTTGTGTGTGGGTGTGTGTTTGTGTGTGTGCGCGTGTGTGTGTGTGTAGGCACTCACATAAGAGCTGAACAACACAGTGCTTCAACAGCTCTGTAATCAGCTGTATTATATTACAGACAGCTGTAATGAAATGTGATCAATCGAGTGACTTCACATCATCACATTAATGTTGCAATTTTGAGTGTCTGAATTGTGAATGATTATTTAGTTCAAATGTCGGGTGTTTTTATTCATTACAGAGATTTGGCTCCACGAGATATTTCTGGTACCTCCGATCCGTTCACCAGAATCATCTACAACAACATCAGCGCTGAGACATCGGTGAGAGAATGTGCAATAAATAAATGTAGATATGTGTGTGCAGCAGTTAAAGTTTGAGGAAAACTTTCCTGTTTAATACATTTGGCAGTCCACATCTCGAGCACTCTCAAATTTTACATCACGTGATGCATGACTAAATCCCAGCAATCTGTGTTAATGTCATAATATCAGGCTTTTGAGTTTTATCAGTGTGTGCTTGTGTCAGATCATAAAGAAGACACGTTTCCCGCACTGGGACGAGACTCTGGAGTTGTGCTTGGATGATGGTGAGGATGACGAAGGAGGAACCATCACGGTGGAGGTCTGGGACTGGGACATGGTGGGCAAGAACGACTTTCTGGGGAAGGTGAGATGACAGTCACTCATGGCCCCATGGTGGAAAATAGCTTAATGTCTCCTGTATGAATAGTTGCTTTCAGCAGAAGAACAGGAGAATGTTTCAATACGTCCGTTACTTTTCATTTGTGCGAAACACACTTTTCTGTGTCCTGATGAACTCATTTCAGAACGAGTGACTCTCAAGAATGAAAGCCAACATTTCCCTAATAAAGCTCAATTTGTCATGTAATGTCAGAGGCTGTGTCTGAATCAGTATATCGGAAGCAAAACTTTGGGGACTTGCAAAAGTGTGGATCAACGTAATACTAGGAATTTGATGACTTAGGGTGCGTTCACACTTGTAGTTCGGTTCTCTGGGTCTTCTTGATCCGGACCAAAAATAAAATGCTACATTTAGTCCTGGTTCATGTAGCGTTCACACTGGCATTTTTAACACTGAAGCTAACGATACAAAATCAAAGGCATCAGGGAAAAGTCACGACCTGATTGGACAGCTTTTATGATGTATATTTCCTGACAGAACTTACGATCGTTCAAAACAATGCTGCTGCTGGCGAAACGCACTCGTTGGATGTATATATGTATATATCAGTGGCGACTGCTGGTCTTTCAAAGAGGGGAAGCTCATTTTCGGCCTACATTATAAACTTGTCCATTTATTTAAAAGTAAATTCTGCCCTACGTTCCTTTTCGAGAAAAAGCACTGTGACCATGTCGTACCAACTAGGCGTGAATGAATGAATGAATGAACAAACGATCTAAAAAAAAAATATTAAAACTGGGTAAAACTGAAACAAGGAATGTGGTGTATAATTGTGTGAAATGTATTATGCAAATTGACTAGCAATTTCGCCAAACAAATATCAAGAAATAGGTTGCAGCAGTTTGTCTTTCGACTACACTTGAGAAATCCGCGATGGGACTGAGCGCGAATAGCTTCAGCGACTTCTTATAGTACAGATTCGCTGTCAGTCAAAAGGAGATGCAGTCTTTCGACAGATCCTCCAATCATTACGCGGAAGCCCGGAGTCCGGGCCAGCCCACTCCTCATTCACCCCCAGAGACGCTGAGCGTCCGTGGGAGGGACATAATCGCAGCATTTATCCAATGACCGTCTAGTTTCGGAGCACTGAAAAAAACTGTTCAAGCAGCCCCATTGAAGTCAATGGACGCTCGGCTTCAACAGGGAAATGCACTGTGACGCTACGGGAATGTATGAGAATGAAATCAAGCCGACCTGCTATATGTAGCTGATTCTGAACAAACTCGTTTTCGAGATGAACATGTTCTAACGCATTTTTAGTCAATAAATTGTTTACACAATAGTACATATTTGACCATTATTTTTTTGACATTATAGGGGAAGCCGAGCTTCCCTTGCAGTCTTTATGAAATCCCCACTGGTATATATGGTGGTATTTCTACCAGCTGAGAACAAACAAAGAGTTAATAAAATGTGTAAAGGAGTCAAAACAGCGACAGGAATTCCTCCGTTGCACACACAAATGAAGATATGCTGCAAGGATGTCTGACGGGCAGTTCTGACGCCTGTCCCGAACTGTAATGGGCAACATCGCTCCTATGATGAGAAGAACCAGGTATGCTCGAGGTCAGTATTACTTCCTGCAAAATTACTTCCTGTTTTTGGTCCGTGTTGCGTTCATATATCAATCGAACCGCACCAGAGTTAATTTGGAAGCCCAAACCCACTATTCAGGCGGTCTCAGTCCGCTTGTTTGGTGCGCACCAAGGTTCAGACGGCAGCATTCACACTTGTTCAAATGAACCGCACTAACAGAGCAATCGCACCAGAGTTCGTTTTAATCCAACCAAACCTGCCAAAGTGTGAACGCCCCCTTAATTACTAGTATTGAGAGTTTTGCTCATTAGTGGCGAATGTTTGACAAATGAACATCGCCAGATGTTGCCCAGAGGTTTGTGAAATGCATTTGCATCCTAAGATATTTACAGAAGAATGGAAACGGTTCTGAACAAGAACCAGCTCTCGGTTCCCAACACTAATGATGACGCGGGAGGTTAGAGGATTTAATTTGGTTTTCTGTGGACATTAAAACTGAAGTGTAATATTTTTAGATGTTACTCCTTACTTTAATATTCAGAGTCAACTCTAAGTAATTCATAGATTGAGTTCCTGAAGAGTGTAAACACTGTGTCCAACAATACAACACTGGCTCAACCAATAGCGTGAGTTTGGGGGTGGGACTATCTGTCTGACCAATGGCAGAAAGGGGGTGTGTTTGGGGAAACTGTTTTCCATTTGTTGACGCTATTTGTCAGAAACTCACTCAGCATCTTTTATGTCAATCATTCGTGTGTTTTCCATGCTGTAGTTTTACTGAAATACTACACGCTGAATATGAGTGTTTATCATTTGTTTAGGTGGAATTCCCTCTGTCGTGTCTACACAGAACTCCAGAAGTGCAGGGCTGGTTTCGTCTGATGCCACTGGGAAACACAGCAGATGACGCTGGGTTTGTGTTTGTGTAATAAGCTATAGTTTGGGGTCAGATTTGTCCCAAAAAGTGAGCCAACTCTGGCTGACTTTGGGATGTTTTCATTTGGAAAATGAAATTAGCTTTATTTAACAACAATAGAAGTCAATGGGATGTCCCCATTTAGATAACTTGTTTTAACTAATGAATGATACCTCAAATCATGCTGCTCTCTCTGTCTCTCAGGGGTAAACTGGGCGCTTTACGTCTGAAGGTGCGTCTGGCAGAGGAGAGAATTCTTCCATCTGTTTACTATCAGCCTCTGATCGATCTGCTCATGGAGGCGATCATCTCGCCTTCAGAGGTGACATCACTGATCACACACATTCCTGCTGGATCTGCTGTTAACTGCAGGAACAACTCTTAAAGTTCTATCTATCTATCTGTCTGTCTGTCTGTCTATATATCTATCTGTCTGTCTGTCTTTCTGTCTATCTATCTATCTTTCTGCCTGTCTGTCTGTCTATCTATCTATCTTTCTGTCTGTCTATCTATCTGTCTGTATGTCTATCTGTCTGTCTGTCTATCTATCTGTCTGTCTGTCTGTCTATCTGTCTTTCTATCTATATATCTTTCTGTCTGTCTGTCTATCTATCTATCTGTCTGTCTATCTATCTATATATCTGTCTGTCTATCTATCTATATATCTGTCTGTCTATCTATCTATTGTCTGTCTGTCTATCTATCTGTCTGTTTGTCTGTAACAAATAAAAGTGTGCTTGACTACGCAGCGCATCTGGATATATGCCAAGCTATAACGCTCTGCTTCATCATTAGTGTTTGATGAATTAAAGCGGTTTTACATGGGACGCGGTGAGCGGCAGGCTTTGCTTGTGAGCTTGCCGCTTCTCATTTGTACAGGTGTTTTCGATTCACACAAGAATTAGCATATATCACACAGTCGTCTGTCTTCCAAACATAAACTACACAATGATCCGTAGCCGGTTTTCACTTGGTACACCAACTCAGCTGTTTTCGTATTTACATCTCTATGAATGCTCAAATAACGTTATTCTGACAGGGCGGGGCCGGGTCGTTTTACACACCCGGTCCATTATCAGGCCAACTAAGCCTCCGAGAGGGATAAAGGCCGACTGCGGACGGTGGTGCTCTAGAGAGAGAGTGTTTACGGGTAGCTGTGCATCCACCTTTGTGTGTTTGTCTTTTTGGTTTCAGTTCTTAATTAAACTATTATTTATATCGTCAAGCCGGTTCTCGCCTCCTCCTTTCCCTTATTCCCTTTACACTGGTGCTGAAGACCCGGGAAGGGGGAGGGATACGCCGTAGTAGAGTCCTCGCCACTACCATCCACCCCAGCGGAACAGCTGCGGCCATCTGCCGGGGGACGGCCGCCGACCACGAGGGGAGAAGGGGCTCCAAGTCAATCGCCTGGAGCGGTCAGGGCCGATGTCTGGGGTGGGGGAGACCCCTTCTGTTCCCCGAGAACGCGGCGGGCCGTTCTGTCCACCAGGGGCCGGAGGACCACCTCCGATTCGCCCGGGGAGGCACGACTGTCGTCCGTTAGAGGGTGGAGGAGTGGCCAAGGACCAAGCTACGGCATATCCCTCCTCCTTCCCGGGTCTTCGGCCTGAAATTCACTTTTTTTATTTTATATTATTTTTTTACGTGGCACTAAAATGCCATCATACTATAGAAAAGTGCAATTAGGGTCCTGTGTATCTCAGCGAGTATTGATGTTGACTATCACCCCTGGAGTGATACGAGTTCGAATCCAGGACGTGCTGAGTGACTCCAGTCAGGTCTCCTTAGCAACCAAATTGTCCCAGTTGCTAGGGAGGGTAGAGTCACATGGGGTAACCAAATTGTCCCGGTTGCTAGGGAGGGTAGAGTCACATGGGGTAACCAAATTGGCCCGGTTGCTAGGGAGGGTAGAGTCACATGGGGTAACCAAATTGGCCCGGTTGCTAGGGAGGGTAGAGTCACATGGGGTAACCAAATTGGCCCGGTTGCTAGGGAGGGTAGAGTCACATGGGGTAACCAATTTGGCAAGTAACCGCGCCACCACGAGGACCTACTAAGTAGTGGGAATTGGGCATTCCAAATTTGGAAGAAAAGGGGATAAAAAAAATGCACTTAATTTTATTGATGTTCCATTATATATATACACACTTAATTTCCCAGAATGCTCTAATTTACCACCAACTTTTCAAAATGGAGCCAAAAGATGGGAAACTTAAACTGACACCAATTAAGTGATTTGACAACAAAATGTTATTATCGCACATTCCTCTTCCTGTCTTTTCAATTTAAAATCAACATCCAGTGATGTGTGTGGCTAATTCATTTCAAACTCATGAATTAAAATCAGCTGATTCTTAAATGGCAAATGTGGTCCCTGTTATCAGGTCAATGACCCGTCACCTTTGACCCTGCTGGAAGAGGTCACCACGGTAGAGAGTCGTCAGGACGTCGCCATGACACTGGTAAAGATTTATCTCGGCCAGGGTTTGGTCGTGCCATTTCTGGACCTCCTGAACACCAGAGAAGTCCACAACACCAGTACGTGAGTGCATGTGTGTACAGATTTGTCTATACTGTATATGAAGGTCAAACGTCCTCATTAATATAGTGAAGCATGACAAAAAAACGTCTAATGAGAACACGTTCAGTGCTGCTTTCCAGTTAAAAAGGCTCATAAAATCAGCCAAATCATCTACTGATATGAACTGGTTTCAGATATCATCACCATTGTGTCTATGAGATGTCCTCACCGTGTGCGTGTGTGATTAGCGGTTTTCTCTGGCGGTGGTTGTTGCTGTGCGTGTAGGCGATGTAATGACTTCAGTCCAGCTATATTTACACCCTCCTCAAATCGCAGTTTCCCTCCCCGCATTGACATCATCTCTTAACTTCTCTCTCATTAAAGATGGTTTAGTCTTCCTCTCTGCCCGCGACTCTGCGAGCATGCAAGCGTGGGTTTTCTCACCCTCGGCTCGTGTTTTATGTTGCGTTTGTGCCGGGCTGCTGACAAACAAAGTGTCCAGGTTTCCATAGCAACTCCACAGGAAGTGGCTTCAAAAGCAAACGGAACGATCATAAGAAGGGAACGTTCCTCAGAGTTACAGAAGTAACAGTAACTTAGTAAACTGATCGAAAACAGCTAGAAGTAAGGCTAAACCCCACAGGAAAGTTTGGACATGTCAGGGGGTCAAATGAACCCATATGACCATAATGATCTATTTTAAGTACTCTGTGAGATCTCAAGTCATGTTTGAAGCTTACAAGACTATATAAATAATAAACGTTGAGTGTGTCCGGTTCCAGACATATACTTTACTAACAGATCACACTTGCCATTGTCACCTGAAAAAACCCCATAGACTTACATTGAAGGGAGGGACTCCAATAAGAGACCTGGGCCAACAAACAATCATCCAGAACACGCTAGCAGCTGCATAGAAATCCAGTAAAATAAATATGGACAGACCAACAGATGTCTTCTTCTTCTTCTTGTGTCTTTCTTCAATAGCTGATCCAAACACACTCTTCCGGTCCAACTCACTGGCCTCCAAAGCGATGGAGCAGTTCATGAAGGTGTGTGTCTTCATCTCAAATATAACCTTGTGTTTTCATGTTTGTGTGGACTGCGGTGTTCATTTTTACACAGATTTGTATTTTACAGCTGCAAGTAAAAGTATGTGAACCCTTTGGAATGACCTGCGTTTATGTGTAAATTTGTCTTTCAAGTTGCAATAATGAACAAACACAATCAGTTTGAACTAATAACACAAAAAATATCGCACTGTTCTTATGCATACTGAATACATCATTCAAACATTCACAGTGTTGGTTGGGAAAAAGTATGTGGACCCCCCCCCCCCCCCCACATAGGCTAATGATGTCATCAAAAGCTAATTAGAGTCAGGAGTTGGCACACCTGGCATCTAATTAATGAAACAAGATTGTAGGTGTGGGTTAGAGCAACTTTGACTTACAAAAAGCACTCAGACATTTTGAAAACGATTCCCTTCAAGTTGTATCAACATGCGCCTTTGAAGTTGCGTGCAATCAGCTGGTGGCGTCTGGCACCATGCATCAAAACAAGCGTGCATTGAGATGACTTCAGTGAAAAATATGATTTAATTATCAGACACATGCCTTGAACATGTTAGGCTGGCATTCCCCGCTTAATTTTATCCTGAAATCTGAACAACATCTCAAGTTGGCATTATCGGTGGGCACCGCACATGATGGCATATATGATGTAGGTTCAAGTGTTGGACTGCCATGTTGATGGAAAAACAAATCATGCATATTCATGTTATTAATTCTTTACTATAAATATGACGTGAAGACCTACTTTGTAAATATCTGTTTGTTTACTCTGTTGTTTTGGCATGAGTGTTGTACCCGAGGCTGGCATGACCTGTAATGTCTCTTGTATGCATTACTAATTAGTTTTGATGCTTAGCAGAAGAGAAAAATTGATGCAAAAATAAAGAAAAATGTACGTAGCACTTTAAGACATGAAAGATTATAATTGTTTGTGTGTTGTTAGTTTAAGCACATTGTGTTTGTCTACAATTAATGCAGAAAAACAGCTAATTCCAAAGGGTTCACAAACTTTTTCTTGCCAACGTATATGCCTTTTGAGGAAAACGTTTTTTAAAATGAGTCAATGTCATATTCATTTATTTTGGTGACTAAAATGTCCTAATTTTAGTCCATGAAAATAACATGTTTTAGTTAATAATAATGTGCAAAGTGGGAAAAACGTGTCAAACTGTAACACTCCAGACTACCCAAATATTCCAACATTTTGAAAATACATTTAATTATTTAAAAATGTATGAAATATATGTAATATTTATCAACAAAAGTCAGCTCAACTGTGAGCTCATGAAATAATAGCATAAAATTAATATACTGAAGTATTAGTTACTTTTTGGTTACTGTAATGTGAATTATTCACACTTAAGATTTCAGGATTAGTACACCCAGAAATGATAATTCAGTCATTGTTTACTCTCCCCGGTGATGTTGTAACTCTATATGACTTTCTTTCTTGTTCTGAACACAAAGAGAGAAATTGTGTATAAATGTTGTGCTCAGTGATGTCATACAATGGCAGTTTATGGTGACCACCTCTTCAAGCTTCAAAAGAACACAAAAGTATCATTCAGAAGTCTAATTAATTATTCATGAGATCATGATTGTTATGAAAGTATACGATAAGATTTGATGAGAAACTGAAATCTGATGTATTATTTAGTGTAAATGTTCACTGTTGATCTCCTGTGTGTGTTCATGATAGGCCACGAGAGCAACAGTTCACACAGACCCTCACGACATGGGGGCGTTCAAGAGAAAACCCGTTGCGTTTATCTAAAAACAGTGATAGTGACAACAGAACACAACTGCACACAAAACAGAGAACAGAACTTACTAAACATGTCTGAAGAGTTTGCAGTTGAAGTATTGATGCATTTCTGTGCCCAGCCTTATTATTTTGAACAGAGTGCTTGTAAATCAAACAGAAACATGCAGGCAGCTACAGTCACACTGTGTCCATACCTGATGGCAAACAACACAAGATAAAAGGTATATTTTCAGTGCTGATGATATTTTCGGCACCGTGTGGGGAACTCCATCCACTGTGAACTTACACTGGTCCAAAAACTCTCAAAATAATAAGGCTGGGCACAGAAATGCATCAATTCTTGGACTACAAACTCTTTACTAGCCCTTTGAGCACATTTTTACGGACTAGCACATTCTAGCACATTTTTATGGACAACAGCATATTCACAACACAAGTTACGCATTTTGATTACTGAATATATTAGTGAATATGCATAAATATTAAATATATCATATTTTCGTCAGTTATTTAGCTGAAGACATTAACTGGATTGTAATAAGAGTGTTTTGTGTGTTTGTTTACCTCTCAGGCTGTTGGCATGCTGTATCTTCATGGAGTTCTGAAGCCTATAATCAATCGAATCTTTGAGGAACGGAAATACATCGAACTCGATCCGTGCAAGATAGATCTGAACCGCTCGAGGTGCACACACACACACACACACACACACACACACACACACACTCACATGCATGCATACGCACACACACACACACACACACACACACTCACATGCATGCATACGCACACACACACACACACACACACACTCACATGCATGCATACGCACACACACACACACACACACACTCACATGCATGCATACGCGCACACACACGCGCACACACACGCATGCATGTATACGCACACACACACGCACGCACACAAACACACACACAAACACACACACTCATACGCACACACACGCATGCATACGTGCACACACGCACGCACACACACACTCCGCTCGAGGTGCACACACACTCATACGCACACACATGCATGCATATGCGCGCACACACACACTCACATGCACGCACACACTCACACGCACGCGCACACACACACGCGCACACACATGCACGCACGCACACACTGACACACACACTTATAACAGTGTCACTAGGTGAAAGTCACTGGCATAGAGAAGTGTTGCCAGGAAACTGCAGAGAACTCTCTAAATTTCTGACTCTTGCAGTTCAGCTTTCATGCCCATGTACAGTATAGTGTGAATTATCCACCTGTTAACCCTCTGGGGTCGACGGACGCGTCGGCACGTCCTGCTGGATTTTTTCGGCATTACTGCGGAAACAACAAAATTCTCCGTCATTTTTGGGCATACAGATAAGTGTAAGACATCATTAGAGACTATAAAGGGTCTACTTTTATTTGTGTACACTCATAATAATGAAACATTGTGCTTTTGTAAAATAAAGAAAATAAAAGGGTGAGCTTTCAGCAGTCTCTGGGTTCATGAGCATATTTCACAAACATGTCACAAAAATGAACTGAAACTTTGTGAATACTTATCACACAAACATGAAACATATGTCTAAAGAAAGCTTTAAATGTCTACTTTTAAATAAAACTATTCAAATTTAAAACAAATATTCTCCTGCAATGTAATCTGTTTGAAACAAAGCGATGTACAGTTTCTCCTGGCTCAGTTAATTATCACTAATGTGATCCCACCCACCAGCAGAGGGCGCCATTCATACGCTAATGTGCTGAGACGATCAATGCAAATGGTGAACGCCCCTGACTTTGTCTTAAAAATATATAGTTAATTCACTTATCTGCATGTTTGAAAGACAGCACGATACACAAGTGCGAAAACTCCTGGATAGTGAGGAAGAGTTCACATTTTCCTCAGAAGAAGAGCGGGACTCCGATGAATCCAGCCGATGGATTCATCGGGACTCCGATGAATCCGACTTGATCCAGCCGAGGATACAATTTCAGATGAGTAAGTCAATTAGTTTTCATTAGTTAACATGTTATTTTATATAAACTTGAACATATTTTACTATTGGGAGTGTTTCCAGACTTGCCAGCAAGGATTCAGAGTATTTAAATGTGAAATATGTCCTAATAAGCAAGTTTTAGTTACATTTAAATGCTGTTTCGGCTAAAGCAGGTATTTAAATTGTGCTGTATGATATAAATATGATATAAAAATAATATGAATGTTTAGATTATATTTTATCTAGTGTTTATGCTGCCTTGTGCTTGCAAGTATGTGTTCAGGTTAAATGAGTAAAATGCACTTTAAATATGCCCATATTAGGAAATCTGCATATTATAATGATTTCTGAAGGATCATGTGACACTGAAGACTGCTGTAATGATGATGAAAATTCAGTTTTGATCACAAATTGCATTTTACAATATATTCAAAACTGTTCTTTTACATTGTAAAAAGAGTTCAGAATATCAGTGTTTTTACTGTATTTTGGATCAAATAAATGCAGCCTTGGTGAGCAGAAGAGACTTCTTTTAACGGTAGTGTAGGTCTAAAATTAAGTAAAGTCTTTATGTAAAGAATATATATAGTCAGATTACTTCTTTTAACTTAAAACTTGATTTGGATCATTAAGTCTCCTCACATTCATTCTCTTTCTGTCACATTCCTCATTGATAGGCTCAGGGGTCTTTTGTCTCCTCAGGTGTGAATTACAATCAATATTCATGATCATTCACGCCTCCTCACATATGACCTTTCAACACTAAAAGTGTCTTATAAAAGTTCAATTACTATATTGTTTTGTATGAGTGAGTGATCAGGATGGTTTTCACATCATTTTGTAGCAAAAAATCTAGGCTACAAGATCCAGTTCTCAAAAGTCTCGTGGAGAAATGTTTAGGATGTGTTATATGACCTTATTTCAATGACTTAAACATTGTGTTTTTTCAAAAACCACGCATAAACGTTATTTTCTCAAAAATACAAACATGTACACACATGTTGCTCTGTATTATTGTAGCCCAGTTTGTGCTGAATACAGTGTTATCAGACTTTAGCCATTAATGTTTTTAAGCAACTGAAAAAAGCACAAATGTCAAGACATGTCAAAACTTCTCCAGTGCCCAAAACACCCTCAGACCCCAGAGGGTTAAATGACACCGAGCATGTAGCAGGTGACTAATATGCCTACATTTAGTGTGGTAATGCTTTCAAATTGTAATAATTCAGTCACTGTTTACTCTCCCCGGTGATGTTGTAACTCTATATGACTTTCTTTCTTGTTCTGAACACAAAGAGAGAGACTGTGAATAAATGTTGTGCTCAGTGATGTCATACAATGGCAGTTTATGGTGACTACCTCTTCAAGCTTCAAAAGAACACAAAAGTATAATTCAGAAGTCTAATTAATTATTCATGAGATTATGATTGTTATGAAAGTATACGATAAGATTTGATGAGAAACTGAAATCTAATGTATTATTTAGTGTAAATGTTCACTGTTGATCTCCTGTGTGTGTTCATGATAGGACACGAGAGCAACAGTTCACACAGACCCCTCACGGCATGGGGGCGTTCAAGAGAAAACTCGTTGTGTTTATCTAAAAACAGTGATAGTGACAACAGAACTCAACTGCACACAAAACAGAGAACAGAACTTACTAAACATGTCTGAAGAGCTTGTTGTGCAAGAATTGATGCATTTCTAAATAGCTTTATATGAAATCAAAATGGACATTGTAACTGAAATACTCCAAATCATTTGTCTTAAAATTTAGTCGGGCCAGGCAATCAGATTGTCCTTTTAATTCTGAAACCACTGCACAGAAAACCTTCTCTAAAACCCTCTCTCTCTCTCTCTCTCTCTCTCTCTCTCTCTCTCTGTAGACGAATCTCATTTAAAGGAGGCGTGTCAGAAGCAGAGGTGAGAGAGAGCAGTGTTGGTCTTCTGCAGACGTATCTCACCAGCATCATGGAGGCCATTGTGAGCTCAGTGTCCCAGTGTCCTCCTGTGATGAGGGTCGTGTTCAAACAACTCCATAAACGAGTGGAGGAACAGTTCCCAGACCCAGAGAACGAGGTCTGGACCTCATCAAACCCTTCAGATGATCCTGTCTGCTGTCTGTCTCTCAGTGTTACATTTAGTAATTTAGCAGACACTTTTATCCCAAGCGACTTACAAATGTGACACATAGCAAGCAATTAGTCATACAAAGTTTAACAACATCTGGAGTATAGGACTGGCAAGTTTTCACAGTGGCTGGAGTAGTAAAGACGCTAGCACAGAAGAGACAGACAGGTTGGAAGTTCATTCCACCACAGAGGAGCAGAGAAAGTGAACGATTGTGAAATAGACTTATTCCCTAATTGATCCTATTTGTGATGGGACCACAAGGCATTGTTTGTTTATAGACAGCAGAGAGGTAGTTGGAGCATAGACCTGAAGAAGTGAATTGAAGAGGGTGCGGATCCATTGGCTGTATTAGAGGTCAGAGTCAAAGCCATGAATTTGACGCAGGCAGCTACAGGTAGCCAGTGGAGTCAAATCAAGAGTGGGGTGACATGAGCCCTTTTTGGCCGATTGAAGTCCAGATGCGCTGCTGCACTCTAGACCATCTGCTGT
The DNA here is from genome assembly GCA_032164185.1 of Moxostoma hubbsi. NCBI lineage: Eukaryota > Metazoa > Chordata > Actinopteri > Cypriniformes > Catostomidae > Moxostoma > Moxostoma hubbsi. The sequence continues at coordinate 1,191,365 of JAVLUX010000018.1, read as the reverse complement.
ATCTTAATTGTGTACAACAGAGCATTGCAGTAGTCCAGTCTTGAAATGACCAGAGCTGGGACCAGGAGCTGTGTAACATATTCAAATAGGTCTGATTTTCCTGATGTTGAAGCGTGAATCTGCAAGACCGGGCCGTTGAGGAGATGACGTGTGCAGTGAAATTAAGCTGGTCATCTACCACCACTCCCAGGTTCTGGTCTGTTCTGGTTGGTGTTAAGTGTAGTTGAACCAAGATTAATTGGCTTGTGTTGGCTGGGGTCACGTGGTGTTCTGCCTTGGCAAGGTTGAGCTGAAGGTGTCGTTCCTTCATCCAGGCTGAAATGTCTGAGAGGCAGGCAGAGATACGAGCTGACACAATAGGGTCATCAGGCTGGAACAACAGGCAGAGCTGCCTATCATCTGCGTAGCAGTGGTAGGAAAAGCCATGTGCCTCAATGACCAAACTGAATGATGTTGTGTACATCGAGAAGAGGAGGGGAGTCCAAGCACTGATCCTTGAGGAACCCCAGTGGTCAGCTGGTGTGCCTTGGGCACCTCTCCTGTCCAGGAGACCTTGAAAGATCTGCCAGTGAGATGTGACTTAAACCATCCAAGCACAGTTCCTGTGATGCCAAGGTCAGAGAGGGTGGACAGGAGGATCTTGTGGTTCACTGTGTCGAAGGCAGCAGACAAGTCAAGGAGGATGAGGAAGGATGATCAGGAGTTAACTCTCGCAAGTTGCAGGGTTTCAGCTACGGACAAGAGGGCAGTCTCTGTTGAGTGTCCTTTTTTAAAACCAGACAGATGTCTGTTGATTAGGTTGTTCTGTGAGAGAAAAGAAGACTGGTTGAATACAACCCTCTCAAGAGTTTTAGACATGAAGGGTAGGAGAGAGATTGGTCTGTAGTTGTTGACTTCTGTGGGGTTATGTGTTGGTTTCTTTAAGCAGTGGGGTTACTCGAGCCTGCTCGAATGTATTGGGAAAGTTTCCAGTTGCCAGAGATGCGTTGATGATGTATGTAAGTGCGGATAAGATCGATGGAGAGGAAGCTTGCATAAGATGAGAGGGGATACGATCAAGTAGGCAGGCGGAAGGAGAAGCACTTAGGAGACCTCAGTCTCGGAGAGAGGAGAGAAAGAGGAAAACAGATGAGTTTGAAGATAGTATCTGTGGGTGTTAGGTGTAGAGAACAGGCTGCTGATGCTCACTACCTTGTCAGTAAAAAATGTGGCAAAGTCATCAGCAGTCAGAGAAGTAGTGGGATGTGATGGAGGAGGATAGAGAAGAGATAAGAAAGTTGAAAACAGTTTACAGGAATCTGGAATCTTGTTCTGGTAATAATACATTTTAGCAGCAGAAAATCTAGCAGAAAAAGAGGAGAGAAGTGATTGATACTTACACAGGTCAGCAGGGTCTTTTGACTTGTGCCACTTTCTCTCCGCAGCCCTCAGTTTGGTTCGGTGATCACGAAGTGTCTCTGACAGCCAGGGGCTGGAGGGTGTGGCACGTGCTGGCCTGGAGGTAAGAGGACAGACACTATCAAGGCAAGACGTTAATGTTGAGCAAAGAGCATTTGTAGCTTCATTTAAATCAAGTGAAGAGAAATGGTTAGTGGAGGGAAGGGATGCAGAGACTATGGATGAGAAGCGAGTGGGTGAGAGAGAGCGAAGTTTGTGGCGGAAGGGGACCATAGATGGAGTAAGTCGTAAAGATTAAGACATAGTAACAGAAAACTTGATGAAGAAATGGTCAGAAATATGTATAGGCAGTGATGGATTACCGACCAGGCCAATGGGGCCAGTGCCCAGGGCCCCTTGACTGCCTGGGGGTGCCCTGGGCTTCAAGGCTGCGCAAACTAGTTTGGTGATCACCCCCGCTTGAAAACCCTTTTGGGCATGAACAACGAACCCCCCCTGCTCAACAACTTTTGGGTGGAGAGGGTCCCTTGGAGATAATTGGCCCCAGGGCCAGTGGCAGAGCTAGGGGGTGGCCCTAGAAAATGCTGTTTTTGAGCACAAGACTTAACATGGACTGTACTAAAATTTCTGTGCCACCACAGACTGATCGCTGGCCCCTGCCTGGCCACCCCTGTGAAAAACTCCTGGCTCTGCCCCTGCCTAGGGCCTTTGCAAGTCATAATCCATCCTGTGTATAGGGGTAACAAAGGGGTTATTGGAGATACAGTTACGTGTAAGGTTGAGTTATAGCTGTTTCCCTGCTCTGCGAGTTGCAGAAGTGTATAGTCTTGTAAGTTCAAATGAGGTCAAAAGAGCTAAAAAGTCTGGATGATGTTGTGTGGTTTGTGTTTTCTCTCTGCAGGATGTGAAGTATTTGGCCATCAGCGGCTTTTTCTTCCTGCGTCTGTTTGCTCCTGCGATTCTGACACCCAAACTTTTTCAGCTGAGAGACCATCACGCAGACACACGCACCAGCAGAACTCTTCTGTTGCTCGCCAAGGTCCAACACACACACATCTGTTTCACTATACTACAAGATTCAAACGTGTCCTTAAAATGTCTTTGAGTTTTCAAAATGTAAGGTCATAAAAAGTCTTAAGTGTCTTAAATGGTATAACACAAGTCTTAATTGTCATTCAAATGGGTCTTAAATTTAGGGACAGAAACAGGAATCGTGATATAGCCAAATGTAATGATTAATCTGCAAAATGAATCTATAGTCTGTATGTGCTGCATGATTTAAAGTGAAGATGCGGCTTTTATTCCCCACAAACTTTGCTTTTGTGACCAGGACAGTGATATATTGAAATGTATCTATTTTCCAGAACATTCCAGATAGAGTCAGTGAGAACTCAACTTGGAGTAACTTCTGGAACTTTCTAGTAATATAAATAGTAGTATAAATACAGGGGCCTTAAGCACCCCAGTTCAGTTTAGTGCCAGCTGCCTAAAGTGGATACATATCAAGACCTTGCTGGACACCTTGGAGTACGATGAGTATGGCTGGAAGGTCATAGGAGACTTAAAAATGGTAGCATTACTGATGGGTCTCCAAGGCGGTTTTACCAAGTTTTCCTGCTATATTTGCCTTTGGGAGAGCAGGTACAGGAAGGTGCACTACCACAGGTGGGACTGGCCACAGCATACAGAGTTCTCCATGGGGAGGAACAATGTCAAGGTGAACCACTGATGGACCCCCGGAAGGTGCTGACACCACCACTGCACATCAAATTGGGCATTATGAAACAATTGGTCAGAGCTCTATATAAGGAGTCAGCAGCCTTCAAGTACCTTTAATACTTCTTCCCTAAAATATCTGAGGCAAAGGTCAAAGCCGGTGTCTTCATCGGACCACAGATAAAGAAGATCCTAGAGTGCAATGAATTTCCCATAAAGCTCACAAGGAGAAAGTGGCTTGGAACAGTTTTGCCGCAGTGGTTTGGGGCTTCCTGGCCAATCACAAGGCTGAAAACTATGTGGAGCTGGTTGAGTCTCTGGTGAAGAACTATGACACAATGGGCTGTTTGACATCCCTCAAAGTCCATATCCTTGACGCTCATCTTGATAAATTCAAGAACATGGGAGCGTACTCGGGGGAGCAAGGCAGGTGATTCTCAGGATATACAGGACTTTGAAAGTCGCTACCAAGGATAGCATGAGAACATGATGGGAGACTACATTTGAGGGCTGATTCATGAAAGTGATCTCGAAAAACTACATATTTTGTTGTCATTTTTGTATTACTTTAGTATAAATACATGTTCATTTTGATTCACATGTTTTTTCTGACTTTATGTGAACGAAAAGACACAAATTTAAAAACTATCAGCCGATTTATCAGTTATCGCTTTACTTTTGTATCAGCAAAATCCAATATTGGTCGACCTCGAATTCATGTGTGTTGATATATTGATGCATACAATTTTTTTAAATATGATCTGGTATAGACATATTGTACTAACTTTATTTGTTCAAGTCTTAAAAAAGTTCTTAAATTTTATTTTAAAATATGTGCCCTGTACTAATGAGGACATCTCAGAGACCTTGTTTACACCTTGAATTAAGATGAATTTTGGGCAACTAATTTGGCATTTACAAGTTAGTGGAGGAGCTATCCGTGGGACTGACCTCTCTCTCTCTCTCTCTCTCTCAGGCTCTTCAGAGTGTTGGTAATCTTGGGTTACAATTGGGTCATGGAAAGGAGCAGTGGATGACCCCTCTTCATCCCATTATTATTTGCAGTGTGGCATCCGTAAAAGATTTTCTGGACAAACTCGTAGACATCAACCACGACAACGGTGAGTCACTATGACAACTGCCCGCAAACATCACATATGCTTATTACCATGACAACAGATACAGAGAAAGACAATGCATTTGAAAGACTATTTACTAAAAATACTTCTCATAATATCATCAAAAAGTGATTTATAATTATAGGAATATAGGATGCACTCTTGACAAATATCAAATATGACAAATAATGATTTGTTTTTAAATCTTCAGTCTTGCGGGTCAAAAGAGATCTTAACTGTTTTATGATTTTTTTGTCACATGACGACAAAATTTCCAACTACATGTTGGTTACACCACATGACTTTGATTTGGTGGACAAAAAAAAAAGTTAAAAAAAAGTAAAATAAATAAATAAATAAATAAATAAAATTATATATATATATATATATATATATATATATATATATATATATATATATATATATATATATATATATGCAGTAATTACGAAGCCAAGCACACCAATGGCAAATATTTTGATTAAATATAGAATTCCGGTGATGATTTATAGCAGTGATGAAAAAGACATTAGTTTAATGACTTAGTGCTTATAACTTTTGACCAGTATGTGGCACTGTCACCAAATAGATATGGTAGTATCAGGGTTTGATCACAATGGCCCATATGAAGTTTCATGTCAATACGCCAAAGCGTTTATGAGATACAGCCTCAGACCCTTAATGACATCTTGCCTTATAAATCATTTATGTGTTACACAAGAACCGTTTGGCCATACAGAATACATACAGATAGGAGATAGGGTTAAGGGCCTTGCTCAAGGGCCCAACAGTTGCATCTTGGTGTTGCTGGGGCGTGAACCACCAATCATCTGGTCAGTAACCCTGAGCCTCAACCACTGAGCCACCACTGCGCATAGAGACACTCTCAATAGGGGATAAAATGTTATGAGATTCATGATGATAGACCAAACCAATGATGATAGATCAATACATTATCAAAAAGCTTTTATTAAGTTTTTGCCACGAGTGTCCCTAGATGATACGCAGCAAATTTCATGCAAATCAGATGTATGGCCTAAGAGGACCTTGAAAAAGTGGTGGACAAGAAGTATTAAAGATGCACCTTCACATCCATGTTGGCATGCTCGCCATCGAATTCATTAATGTGGTATACAAGAACGGTTTGGTCTATCATCATGAATCTCATAACATTTTATCCCCTATTGAGAGTGTCTCTAGGGGCAGTGGTGGCTCAGTGGTTGAGGCTCAGGGTTACTGACCAGATGATTGGTGGTTCACGCCCCAGCAACACCAAGATGCAACTGTTGGGCCCTTGAGCAAGGCCCTTAACCCTATCTGCTCCAGGGGCCATATGTGAAAACTAATACATTTCACTGTATATATGCAAAAAAAAAAAAAACTGTGTGTATAATGTGTGACCAAAATAAAGGATTCTATAGATGATGCATACCAATTTTCAAGCAATTTGGACATACGGTCTAGGAGTGTTATTTGGACTCAAGACTGAAAAGTTATAAGCTGAAATGTAGGAAAATATTTGAACTTGTGGCACAAGAGAGTTTGAGTTAGAGAGTTCAAATTTAGCATGGGTGCTAGTCATACCCACCCCTATCAGTGTGCCAAATTTCAGCATTTTCCCACTTACGATTCTACGGGATGCCATAGACTTCAAGAGCGGAAGCAGAATAATAATAAGTGTGTCACATCAGAGTTAACCACATAACTGTGGCATAAATGTAACTCTAAAAGCTTGCATGATTTGAAAGGCAAAACACGAGGAGGATGCTGGATGTGTTCCTGAATCACATGGTGTCTCATTCTCATCTCTCTGCAGTGTGTGAAGCTCCTCAGCGCACCGTGTTTTTACCATCAGTCATCGTGAAGGAAGGTTTCCTGCAGAAATACAAAGCTGAAGGGTCGCAGCTCATCAAACGCTTCGCTTTCAAGAAACGATATTTCTGGCTCAGCTCAGAGATGCTGTCGTACGCCAAGAGCCCTGACTGGCAGGTTTGAGACACACACACACACACAAGTCTTCCCCATTTAGTGTGTGGTTGTGATACTCATGTTTGTGTGTGTTTGTATGAATGGGCGCATCATTAGCTGTGGGTTGATTATCATTTAGTTGCTTTTGATGTTTTTGAGGAGAGCCGTGTGCATGTAGCTCTTTGTGTGTTTCTGAATAAAAAGATGTTTAGTATCTCTCTCTTAAACATTAAAAGTGTTTAGCTGTGTCTTGTTTTGCAGTAAAACATCTAAACATCCTTAAAAGAACTTCTCATCATAGGAAGTTTATTTAAGTGAATCCTTGGATTTAATAACTGGTCGATCCTCCTTTGGCAGCAATAACCTCAATCAAGCCTTTCTGATAGATGCGGACTAAACCTGCACAATGTTCACAATTAATTTTGGATCATTCTTCCTTACAGAACTGCTTCAGTTCAGGCATATTCTTAGGATGTCTGGTATGAACACCTCTCTTGAGGTCATTCCACAGCATCTCTACTGGGTTAAGATCTGGGCTCTGACACTGACCTTTTTATAAGTCATTCTGTAGTGGATTTACTTCAATGTTTAGGTTCATTGTCCCGCTGCATCACCCAACTTCTACTGAGCTTCAGCTGGCACACAGACACCCTGATATTATCCTGTAGGACATCTTGATAAATTTGGATTGCATTTTTACCTTGATGATGACTAGCGTTCCAGCCCCCAAAGTAGCCCCAAATCATGATACTCCCTCCACCGTAATTCACCTTTGGGATGATGTTTTCATGTTTGTATGTGGTGACCTTTTTATGCCATACATAGTGCTGCAAGTTCTCTCCAAACAATTCAACCTTAGTTTCATCAGTCCACAAAACATTTTCCCAGTAGTGTTGAGGAGTGTCAAGATGGTCTTTAGCAAACTTCAGAACACAGTCATGTTTTTGTTGGAAAGCAGCGGCTTCCTTCATGATGTCCTGCCATGTACACACACCTGTTTAATGTTTTCTGTATAGTAGACTCATGGAGAGAGATGTTAACCAGTTCCAGTGATTCCTTCAAGTCTTTATCGGTCACTCTAGGGCTCTTATTTACCTCATTGATCATTCTGCGGTTTTCCCTTTGAGTCATCTTGAGTGGACGGACACTTCTAGTGAGAGTACCTATAGTACTAAATCATCTCCATTTATAGACAGTTTGTGTAACTGTGGACAGATGAATATCTAATGGCCACTTCTAGTGAGAGTACCTATAGTACTAAATCATCTCCATTTATAGACAGTTTGTCTAACTGTGGACAGATGAATATCTAACGGCCACTTCTAGTGAGAGTACCTATAGTACTAAATCATCTCCATTTATAGACAGTTTGTCTAACTGTGGACAGATGAATATCTAACGGCTACTTCTAGTGAGAGAACCTATAGTACTAAATCATCTCCATTTATAGACAGTTTGTCTAACTGTGGACAGATGAATGTCTAACGGCCACTTCTAGTGAGAGTACCTATAGTACTAAATCATCTCCATTTATAGACAGTTTGTCTAACTGTGGACAGATGAATGTCTAACGGCTACTTCTAGTGAGAGAACCTATAGTACTAAATCATCTCCATTTATAGACAGTTTGTCTAACTGTGGACAGATGAATATCTAACGGCCACTTCTAGTGAGAGTACCTATAGTACTAAATCACCTCCATTTATAGACAGTTTGTCTAACTGTGGACAGATGAATATCTAACGGCCACTTCTAGAGAGAGTACCTATAGTACTAAATTCATATCCATGACAGTTTGTCTCACTGTGGATAAATGAATATCTAAGCGCTTCAACTCCAAATGTTTGAGTGCTTTTTATAAGTCAGAGTAGCTCTAACCCACACCTCCAATTAAATCTCATTAACTGGATGCCAGGTTTGCCCAACTCCTGACTCTAATTAGCTTTTATTGTCATTTTTAGTCTAAGGGTTCACTTACTTTTTCCACCACTTTGAATGATTAAATAGGATGTGTTCAATAATGATATAAAAGATTATAATTGTTTGTGTGTGTACATGTGTGTGTGCGAGTGTGGGCAGGTTTGAGTGGTTTACAAGGAGATGTTTTTAGGTTATAAACTTGTATTTTCAAGGGCATTGTGCCATAAATGTGGTTTGAGGACATTTCTTGTTTCGCCATAATACAAATCATTTAAAACATACCAATCAGAAAATGTAAAAATGCAGAAGTTTTTTTTTGAGGTTTAGGGGATAGAATCTACAGTTCATACAGAATAAACATCTATGGAGAGTCATCATAAGGATAGCCGCACCAACATGTGTGTGTCTGTGTGTGTGCGTGTTAGGTCCGCTCCTCTATCAATATCCAGAATGTGTGTGCGGTGGAGAGAGTAGATGAAAACGCATTTCAGCTGCAGAACGTCATGCAAGTTATCACACAGGAGACAGATGGACAACTGCACACCACATACCTGCAGTGCAAGGTGACACACACACCCTCATACACACAAACTCACTCACACACACACACCCCCACCCACACAAACATACAAACACACACACATACAAACACACACAAACTCACACACACCCTCATACACACACAGACACACACACACACACGCTCTCAGACACACACACAGACACACACACACGCTCTCAGACACACACACACACACACACACACTCTGCTAAAAACTGTTTGTCTGCAGAAAGACACACACAAACCATCAAATAAGTGTTTGACAGGATTTAAATGCATGTATCATAACACCTTACATATGACCGACACAGACAGACAGATACAGATAGACAGATACACAGACAGACAGACAGATACACAGACAGACACAGTTAGACAGACAGATAGATAGACAGACAGACACAGATAGACAGACAGTTAGACAGACACTCATGATATTCTCTGGTTTACTGTGTTTCAGAATGTGAATGAACTGAATCAGTGGCTGTCAGCGATCAGGAAAGTGAGTATTTATAATGAACACATGCTGCCGTTGTTCCACCCTGGAGCTCACCACGGCAACAAATGGACCTGCTGCCTGCAGCCCGACCGCACAGGTGTGTGTTTGAGAGGCGTTTCTGTCTTTATTTCATTAGTGTTACGCTTGTGTTGCATGTCACATATGATCGTTACACACAACAGCAAATAAACAATTACACCATTGTTACCTTAAATGTACAGTTCATTTTGGTGTCTTCGCTGTGGGTTGTCTGTGGAGAACAAAACATTATTATGTCCACATTTTTGGACATGTGACATGGTAATACAATGGTATACTTTAAAGAGTCTGTGTGTCACTCACAAACTACTGTACATGCATTTGCCAATCTGATATGAGAAAGTACTGGTCTGTAGTGGAAGTACTAAATAATACAAATACAAGGAAGATGACAATGATTAATTTGGCAAAGACAATAATATTAAAGATCAAATGTGTTACTGACTGTATCTCTCTCTCTCTGTGTGTGTGTGTGTGTGTGGTGTGTATTTGTGTGTTAATGTGTGTGTGTGTGTGGGGTGTGTATTTGTGTGTTAATGTGTGTGTGTGTGTGTGTGTGTGTGTGTGTGTGTGTGTGTCAGCGTCGGGTTGCAGTCGGACTCATTCTGCCGTGACTCTGGGCGACTGGAGCGATCCGTTAGATCCTGATGCTGAAACACAAATCATATATAAAGAACTGCTGCAGGGACGAGACAAACTCAGGTGTGTGTGTGTGTGTGTGTGTGACTGCGTGTGTATTTGTGTGTTTATGTGTGTGTGTATTTATTTGTGTGTGTGTGTGTGTTTGTTTTTGTGTTTTGTCTGGGTGTTTGTTTGTGTGTGTGTGTGTGTGTGTGAGAGAGAGTGTGTGTTTGTTTGTATGTGTGTGTGAGAGTGTGTGTGTGTTTGTGTGTATTTGTGTGAGAGTTTGTGTGTGAGTTTGTTTGTGTGTGTGTGAGAGAGAGTGTGTGTTTGTGTGTGTGTGAGAGAGAGAGTGTGTGAGAGTTTGTGTGTGTTTGTGAGTGTGTGTTTGTGTGTGTGAGAGTTTGTGTGTGTTTGTGAGTGTGTGTGTATTTGTGTGTGTGAGAATGTTTGTTTGTGTGCGAGTGTGTTTGTTTTTGTGTGTGTGAGAGAGTGTGTGTGTGTGTGTATGAGTTTGTGTGTGAGAGTGTGTTTGTGTGTATGAGTGTGTGTGTTTGTGTTTGTGTGTGAGTGTGTGTGTGTGTGTGTTTGCACTATGCAGGATTTAATGTCTGTGATTTTCATATCTTTAAACACTCACAGATTTGTAAACTGTTCCCTTGGTGCCGCATTTATATACACCCTCAATTTTGCAATCTGTATCCATTATATCATAAAGTCATTTGATTGAAGATTATTATTCTCACAAATGAACAAAGCAGCAAAAACAAATATAAATCTACAACTTTAATAAGTGCCTGATGAACTCGATGGAACATGAGATAGAGATTAAGCAAGTAAAGCAGGAACCAAAGTGAAATTGCGCCATCTAGTGTCCAAAACACCACAGGAACAGTGTTACCCACAGACATCGATATGCTTGGGCAGGAGAACAGCTGTATATTTTAAAGATGTTGACTTTATCTCCACTGAGACAGCTTTGGAAGAATGAAAGGTGTGGGACTCACAGGGTTGCCAATTATTACAAATTACCTGGGATGTCCCGTGTTTTGGCCGAAATGAAAACATTCTGTACTGGACACCTATTGTTCTCATTTTAAAGGCGATATGGGCAGCTATTTTCTTTGTTAACAAGCTACTTACAAGTACAGCTAAACTATCCGCTCATTGCCGCTTCTGGGACGCTTCACCTCACAACTCACGCTTGCAATGTGAAGAGTGTAATCTGTTAATATGTGCGCTGAAACGAAAACGCACTGCTCAAGAAGGATATGTTAAACTGAGGTGAAGCGTCCCAGACCGTTTTGGAAATGTCATTCTTTCCCAATTCAAGTAGATAGGAGCTGTACTTTTATGTCACTTGTTAACAAAGAAAATAGCTGCCCGAGAGCGTTCCAAAGATGACCGCAGAGTGGTCTGACTTGCCTTGAAAGGGGCTTTGATAACCCTTTTGCCTAACCTTATCCCTTTTGGAGTTGGCACAACCCCTTTTTAGAGTAACTCTGCACATTTTTGGAGTAAGCACGCCCCTTTTTGGTGGTCTCTGGCCTGCAGCTATACCTACTTGTGTACAGTGGGCATCACTGGTTTAATGACTCCTGTAGAAGTGTAATAATTAAAATGTCCAGCAGGTGTCGCTGTTGTAATGAGCAATAGAAGCAGAGGAGTTTTTACAGTGAAGGAAATGCCAATTTTGAAATCAACATTTCATATACTCTCATTAGTAAAGCATGATTATATGCAAACCATTGTACATTTACATTAGTGCATTTAGCAGACACTTTTATCCAAAGTCAATTAAACAAACAATATTCTCAGAATGTGTTTCAAGCATCATTGAGAGACTGTTGGGCTTGTAAATATAACCCCAAAATCTCTCTGTCTTATTATGACATCTCTGATGATTGTTTGGGACATAGGGAGCAGTACCTGGAGACACAGGAAACACAGACAGCCGAACAGGAAGAGGTCAATCACAAATCATCAGGTCAGACACGCCTCAATTATTTACAACGAATGAGAAGTCTGACATCGGTGCAAAAACAGCTTCAAAACAGTAAAACTGTTATTCTGAAATAGATAGTTCAGTCTCTAAATTCTGATTGGCCAAAACGTTATTATCTACCGGTTGACTAATATATTGCACAGAATACACTCACCTAAAGGATTATTAGGAACACCATACTAATACTGTGTTTGACCCCCTTTCGCCTTCAGAACTGCCTTAATTCTACGTGGCATTGATTCAACAAGGTGCTGAAAGCATTCTTTAGAAATGTTGGCCCATATTGATAGGATAGCATCTTGCAGTTGATGGAGATTTGTGGGATGCACATCCAGGGCACGAAGCTCCCGTTCCACCACATCCCAAAGATGCTCTAATGGGTTGAGATCTGGTGACTGTGGGGGCCATTTTAGTACAGTGAACTCATTGTCATGTTCAAGAAACTAATTTGAAATGTTTCGAGCTTTGTGACATGGTGCATTATCCTGCTGGAAGTAGCCATCAGAGGATGGGTACATGGTGGCCATAAAGGGATGGACATGGTCAGAAACAATGCTCAGGTAGGCCGTGGCATTTAAACGATGCCCAATTGGCACTAAGGGGCCTAAAGTGTGCCAAGAAAACATCCCCCACACCATTACACCACCACCACCAGCCTGCACAGTGGTAACAAGGCATGATGGATCCATGTTCTCATTCTGTTTACGCCAAATTCTGACTCTACCATCTGAATGTCTCAACAGAAATCGAGACTCATCAGACCAGGCAACATTTTTCCAGTCTTCAACTGTCCAATTTTGGTGAGCTCTTGCAAATTGTAGCCTCTTTTTCCTATTTGTAGTGGAGATGAGTGGTACCCGGTGGGGTCTTCTGCTGTTGTAGCCCATTCGCCTCAAGGTTGTGCGTGTTGTGGCTTCACAAATGCTTTGCTGCATACCTCGGTTGTAACGAGTGGTTATTTCAGTCAAAGTTGCTCTTCTATCAGCTTGAATCAGTCGGCCCATTCTCCTCTGACCTCTAGCATCAACAAGGCATTTTCGCCCACAGGACTGCCGCATACTGGATGTTTTTCCCTTTTCACACCATTCTTTGTAAACCCTAGAAATGGTTGTGCGTGAAAATCCCAGTAACTGAGCAGATTGTGAAATACTCAGACCGGCCCGTCTGGCACCAACAACCAAAATTGCTTAAATCACCTTTCTTTCCCATTCTGACATTCAGTTTGGAGTTCAGGAGATTGTCTTGACCAGGACCACACCCCTAAATGCATTGAAGCAATTGTCATGTGATTGGTTGATTAGATAATTGCATTAATGAGAAATTGAACAGGTGTTCCTAATAATCCTTTAGGTGAGTGTATATACAGTTATAGTATCCAGTACTGAAGTACAGCACTCAATTGGGGCTTTTCCACTGCACGGGACAGCTCGACTCGACTCTGCTCGCTTTTGGGGTGTTTTCCACTGTGGATTGCACCTGGTACCTGGTACTATTTTAGTACCGCCTCGGTTGAGGTTGCAAGCGAGCTGAGCCGATACTAAATGTGACGTCAAAATCCTGCAGATCACTGATTGGTCAGAGAATCGTCACTACCAGCAACACTGGATATGCGACAAGGGACATCAACCCGCTAGTTTTAAAGTTAGCAACAGCGATAACAGTATCATTTGTTCACGCGACTTTCAAATAGTAAAGAGAAATGGCCGTGTGCAAAACCACGCCGTGGTCAACAAACGAGGTGCAGACGGTCCTCTCGTTAGCGATGAACGAAATGACGCGAAACAAAAAAGTCTCTCAGGAAGTGTCTCAGCTGTTGCCCGCACACGGATACCACCGGACCTCCCAACAGTGCCGGGAAAAGTTAAAAGTGACGACAGAACCATCAAGGAAAAGTGGAAGTGGCTCGACCAAATGGACGCTATCTAGACCGGCGAGCAATGGGAGGGAGAGTGCGCTGGACTGATCCACGATGGAGGACGGGACGTTTTGTAACGTTAACTCTATATTCTGCTTGAAAGCTTCACTTTATTTAGTTGAGCAGCTACTGGAAACTTCTAAAACAACCAGCCCAATTTAGCTGTTACACTTGTGTAAAATCACCATCAACAACTGCTTTATGCAGCACAATGAGCTAGCAGCTAACAGCTAGCGCTCATGCTATTGTTTATGGTCAGTAATGTTTGTGTCACGTTTAAGATGATGTCACGGCAGTAGAGGCGGCGCAACTATGACGATCACTAAACTGCAGTGGAAATGCACACTCAGAACAGCAAAGCGAGTCAAGTCGAGTTGAACCGTAATGTGCCGTGGAAAAGTGCCAAATGATGACTCAAATGACACAGAATGAAACTCATTCTGTGAAATCTCATGAGTAAAATCATGTCTGCATGCTATGCAAACCTTTAGTCATTGTTGTGTTTGCATGTGTAATTAGTTCTTATGTACAATTATTATCTTTTATTTGTTTGGAGATGTTTTTGGACACTATGATACATTATATTTGTGATGTTGGAACTTTTCATTGATTTGTCGCATCAACACATTGTTCTCAGGTACAGCTGACATGATTGGGAACAAAACAAATGTAGTTTTTTGGAGCCACCTTATTTACACCCAGAGATATATAATATAAAATCAGAAAATTCGAGAAAAAGTAACATTTTTGCAAAAAAAAAAGTTTTAGACTCGTATCATATTTGATATAATTATAAAAAAAACACCTTCAGAGCTTAAAGGGTTAATTCCCTCAAAAATACACTATTGTTCTGTCTGTGTGTGTCAGTGTGTGTGCAGGGTCGCTCTGAGCGCGCTCGGGCTGTCGCCTCGCGTCTGCTGGAGGTTGTTCTGGATTTAGAGCGAGCTCATTCATCCTTCCAGAGCCGAGAGAGAGACGAGAGCAGTTCACTGACGTCCTAGAGAGCGTTACAAATCCCGAAGCCGATGCAGCGACCAACTACATCTCACACGACACTGTAAAATTACAATTATGCAATCTGACGGTGGTGTCCTTGAATGACTCAAAACATGTAATGATTATTGTGCACGTTTTTTGCAATCAAACGCAACTTACTCTGCAGAAATCATGTTCTCAATTGGTATTTTTCTTTAGTTCTACGGGCTAAATATCAAAATATCCATAAACCGAGATATATTCCCCCTAGAAACTAAATTGCATCACTCCCAGTTAGAGGTGCCGTAAGCGAGTTTTCCATGGAAAAGTATGCAAAAACATTTCCTCTTCCATGAAAGATATCACTGAAATAAGTGTCGTAAGATATCTCACCGGTCACACAACGCTTTCGACCTGTCAATCATTCTGTATTGTAGTTGCAGCGCATTATTGAGGCTTAATGCCATTTTTATGTCATGTAGTTCATAACAGTTGCCAGTAGAGGGCGCTGTTTTACTGCTGTTGTTTTTAACGACCGTTTCTGCTCTCAGTAAAGCTCATTTGGTATCTCTGGATCGTGGCGTTTTGGAAAGTGGGCGTGGCTAATCCAACGCGGAAATGGAAAGGCTGAAATCGCTCACGGCACCTTTAAATCTTTTAATCTTGTTGTTAAGGATGTTTTGATATTTTTACTGAAAAAGCACACAAAGAGAATATTGATTAAGAATTCGATTTTTTTACAGCATATTGAATGTCTGTGAAATGATTTTTACCGTATGTATTTGTACTTTAAAAGTGTTTATATTCTTGATGCTCTCTGAGTTTTTAATCGAATGACACACCGTAGCTTTTTAAACCAGACGTGTGTGCGTCGTGCATTGCGGTCTGCATGGCATTTGACACGTGTCAGTAAACACGCGCACACACATAAGAAACCTTCAGTGCAATTACTCGGTTTCTTGCTTTTCTGGAGTGTGTGAAGTAGTTCTTGAGGATTAATATGACAGATTGTTTTTAAACGTTTGCTTTTCTCTGCCGTAATTTGCCTTTGTTGCTTTAAAACACATTTTGTTTGGACAAAGTTTAATATCTGCTGTGCCTGTAAAAATGTAAAACCATTTAAATGAAACTCTGTGTTTCTTTCTCTCAAACGAACAATCCAGGCTGGCCTCTAATAATTCATACATGGGCTGTATGTGTATGACCGGGACGTCATGCTTGTTTATAATAGCGCTGCACATAGTACACAGCAAACACAGAACGTTCCCCTAACGTTAGCATTTGGTTCCCATTTGGTTCATATTTGGGAACCAATTCCTAACGTTCTAGGAACGTTCCCTTTAGTAAGCATAAACTAACGTTGCAGGGAGGTTTTTGTGAGACAACCTTATAAGAACCAACACAGAACGTTCCCTAATGGTTATTTTTAGGTTTTATTTTTGTAACCATAAACTAACGTTCCCTGAACGTTGCAGGAAGGTTTATGTGAGACAACTTAATAAGAACCAACACAAAACGTTCCCTAATGGTTATTTTTAGGTTATATTTTTGTAACCATAAACTAACGTTACTTGAACGTTGCAGGGAGGTTTTTGTGAGACAACGTAATAAGAACCAACACAAAACGTTCCCTAATGGTTATTTTTAGGTTATATTTTTGTAACCATAAACTAACGTTGCAGGGAGGTTTTTGTGAGACAACCTAATAAGAACCTACACAGAACGTTCCCTAATGGTTATTTTTTTGTAACCATAAACTAACGTTGCAGGGAGGTTTTTGAGAGACAGCTTAATAAGAACCTACACAGAACGTTCCCTAATAGTTATTTTTAGGTTATATTTTTGTAACCATAAACTAATGTTGCCATAATGTTGCAGGGAGGTTTTTGAGAGACAGCTTAATAAGAACCTACACAGAACGTTCCCTAATGGTGATTTTTAGGTTATATTTTTGTAACCATAAACTAATGTTGCCATAATGTTGCAGGGAGGTTTTTGAGAGACAGCTTAATAAGAACCTACACAGAACGTTCCCTAATGGTGATTTTTAGGTTATATTTTTGTAACCATAAACTAATGTTGCCATAATGTTGCAGGGAGGTTTTTGAGAGACAACTTAATAAGAACCTACACAGAACGTTCCCTAATGGTGATTTTTAGGTTATATTTTTGTAACCATAAACTAACGTTGCAGGGAGGTTTTGAGATTATTAATGGAAATTTTGTCATCATTCACCATCATGTTGTTCCAAACCCGTATGACTTTCTTTCTTCCATGCACAATAAGGAGATGTTAGACAGAACGTTTCCCCGAGTCACTATTAACTTTCAGAGAATGCGTTTTTTTCTCCATATTTTAAAAGTGAATGGTGACTGAGACTGACAATCTGTAACATTCTGTCTAACATATTTTGTGTTCCACAGAATACAAAGCATCACACTGGTTTGGAACAACACGAGGGTTGGTAAATGAAGATAGAATATTAAATTATGGCTGAGCTATCACTTTAAAGAGAGTTTACCCAAAAATTACAATTCTCTCATCATTTATTCATCCTCATGCCATCCTAGATGTGTATGACTTCCTTTCTTCTGCAGAACACAAATTCATATTTGTCTGTAGGCCAAAATTTTGATGCTCCAAAAAGCACATAAAGGTAGCATAAAAGTAATCCATAAGACTCCAGTGGTTTAATCCATGTCTTCAGAAGTGATATGATAGGTGTGGGTGAGAAACTGATCAATATTTGTCATTTTTTGCTAGACAGCAGGGGGCGATATGCAGAGAAGTACGTGAATCACCAAAAACACAAGAAGAATGTGAAAGTGATACGTTTCTCTGTTTCTCATCCACACCCAACACATCACTTCTGAAGATGCTGATGTAACCACTGGAGTCTTATAAATTACTTTTATACTTACTTATGTGATTTTGTTTAGCTTTAAAAGGTTGGCACCCATTCACTTGCATTGTATGGACATACAGAGCTGAGAAATTCTTCTAAAAAATCTTCATTTAAGTTCAGCAGATGAAGTAAGTCATACACATCTGGGGTTGCATTAGGGTGAGTAAATGATGAGACTTGTAATTTTTGGGTGAACTATCCCATGAAGGGCTCTGGATGAATTTGTCAATAAGAAGAGAGGTTTGGAAACATTTCTAGTAATTATTACAGTGAAAATGTCCCACAAGGACATTATATATAATGCTGAAATATAAACCAAGGCAAGATCATGCTTTATTAATGCCTACTTTTGCTATTTCATAGCTTTTAAAGTCCTGTGTGGATACTGTAGTGTAGTTACAGTTGTATTTAGATCATTAGTTCTGTATATCAGTACCGCCGCTCACTAAATACAGAGTACACAACCTACGTAGGGCACCAACCCTAATCGCGGAACACTTGCTGTGTCTGAAACCGCCCCCTATCCACTATATAGTGCACTACGAGTTTTCGCTATTTTGTACGAGTGTCTGAATTCTGAGTGAGCCACTCGATTCCCTCCTTTTGTTCACTCATTCTTACCCACAATGCACTCTGATTTCAAGTGTACATTTTATGTTCACTCGACAAAAGTTTATTACCCACATTCCACCACGGGGAAGACGTACAAGCTAGGAGTTTACTGCTTCCTTCACTCCTGCAATGTTTTATTTCACGTCGAATGTAGTAAATTACTTTTTGAACTTGATTAAAATAACATATTAACATTTAGAGACAAAACATACCTATACATTTTAAAATGTACTCTTTATTTGATCAAATGTGCTTACTCTTTATATTAACACAGTATATTAAAAAATGACAAACAGGATGAAGATTTATTGAATTAATATATTATTTAATGAGAATAACAAATGAGGCCCAAGTCTTTTAAACTTTAATATGTGATGTTGCCACAGAGCTCCGACACTCTCGTCCGAATTCACTCATTTCGTTCACTTACTGCTGAGATATAGTGCACTAACTGCCAATCACTATAATCTAGTGCACTAACTGCCAATCACTATAAGCTAGTGCACTAACTGCCATTCACTATAATCTAGTGCACTAACTGCCATTCACCATAATCTAGTGCACTAACTGCCATTCACCATAATCTAGTGCACTAACTGCCATTCACTATAATCTAAGTGCACTAACTGCCATTCACTATAATCTAAGTGCACTAACTGCCATTCACTATAATCTAGTGCACAAACTGCCATTCACTATAATCTAGTGCACTAACTGCCATTCACTATAATCTAAGTGCACTAACTGCCATTCACTATAATCTAAGTGCACTAACTGCCATTCACTATAATCTAGTGCACTAACTGCCATTCACTATAATCTAAGTGCACTAACTGCCATTCACTATAATCTAAGTGCACTAACTGCCATTCACTATAATCTAGTGCACTAACTGCCATTCACTATAATCTAAGTGCACTAACTGCCATTCACTATAATCTAAGTGCACTAACTGCCATTCACTATAATCTAAGTGCACTAACTGCCATTCACTATAATCTAGTGCACTAACTGCCATTCACTATAATCTAGTGCACTAACTGCCATTCACTATAATCTAAGTGCACTAACTGCCATTCACTATAATCTAAGTGCACTAACTGCCATTCACTATAATCTAAGTGCACTAACTGCCATTCACTATAATCTAGTGCACTAACTGCCATTCACCATAATCTAGTGCACTAACTGCCATTCACTATAATCTAGTGCACTAACTGCCATTCACTATAATCTAGTGCACTAACTGCCATTCACTATAATCTAAGTGCACTAACTGCCATTCACTATAATCTAAGTGCACTAACTGCCATTCACTATAATCTAGTGCACTAACTGCCATTCACTATAATCTAAGTGCACTAACTGCCATTCACTATAATCTAAGTGCACTAACTGCCATTCACTATAATCTAGTGCACTAACTGCCATTCACCATAATCTAGTGCACTAACTGCCATTCACCATAATCTAGTGCACTAACTGCCATTCACTATAATCTAGTGCACTAACTGCCATTTACTATAAAGAGATTGCTAATGTGACGTCACCAGTGACGTTTACCAGTGGTGAATGCAAAGCATTTTGGGAATCCGCGGCACAAACAGAAGGCGCCAGACTTGATTGCATGGAGGGAAGAACGCAGTGTACAAGATGCCGTCTACCTGCTGTAATGTAAACTGTAATAGCCGTTCTCACGATAGAAGTGGCATAAAGCTTAAGGACGGAAAATCCTTTTATCGGTTTCCAGCGTGGAAAAATAATAGTACAAGCCATGTTTCAGAGGTGACAAAAAGGCGACGAATGGCATGGATAGCAGCAGTAAGGAGGCCCAAGATTACCTTCGATAACACTCCACCACACATGATGGTGTGTTCAAAGCATTTTCACAAAGGTAAGTTACAATTACTCTGTGTAAATATTATATTGTGGGCAAATAAACAGCGTGTTTTGTTTGATTTAACCAGACCATTAGATTTGACGTTAGGCCAATGTTAACTGTTAACTAGCATGAAATGGCTAGAAAATGAGCTTAAGTTACCAATGTACTAAAGCGTAACGTTAATCAGTTTTAAATGTTGTACATCTAGGCTACAGAGCAATTTATTTGGTGACTGTGTTTGCAGGCAAACCTGCCTATGAAATGTTGGAGGTTGATCCTGACTGGGCCCCTTCTCTGTACCTCGGCCATACTGAGGTCAAAGCTACGAACACAGACTGGTTCAAGCGGTTTAGGAGAAGAGCGACGAAGTCACAGTGAGGGGGAGGATAAAACTTTGCTGGATAAAATTGTGGTTGTGTGCTGTGCTTTGACCAATATGTGTCCAAGTATTGTTGTGAAGCCATCGTGTTCGAATTATTCACCATGCTCGCATCTAATATGTAAATATGTTTTTGTAATGTCACTTCTCACATGTAATGATTTTTAGCCATCTCTGTAATTAAAAAACACAAAGACAATGAAATTCTGCCTCCTTTATATGTATTAAGTTGTGTTTTATTGCGAGTGTACAAACATATGTAAACACTTCGCAGTTCTGTTTGAATTATGTCCTGTATGAACAAAATGACGGAGTATGTTTTTATGTTTCCACTGTTCGACGCCCCACTTTTACAATCTCCATGTCCTGGACCCATCCATCTGTAAAAAAGACTTGGGCCTGCTGCAGCGACTTGAAGTTACTGAAAACTTTGTGTGTGTGTATGCACTAACATTTAATATCATGTAGTTGTGTGTATATATATGGGTGCTGGAAGTTGGGCAACAGGTTGACGTCTCCTGACCAGTCACTATGCTCATATGGATCCAGTCCTTTGATTCCCTTTATTTTCTCCTCGTATCTCGTCTTTGCATTAGGATTTAGCTTTAGGCGGTATGGTCCGACAATGTTATCTTTAGCCCGCTGCATGTTGTAGGATTATAATATGTTTTTCACACTACTGTTGTTTTTTTCATCCCAGAAAGCAAGCCTGCTATGCCAGCCCATGTAAACTGGCCAAACATACCCATAATTCTTTGCGTTCTGATGACGTTGCTGCCCAGTTGGTCACATGTCTTAGCGATCTCTATAGGAAATAGTGAGTGATCGACTGCAGACATGTGCTGCGTCCCAATTCGCCTACTTATACTACGACCTAAAAGTATGTACTCTTTTTTTGAAGAAAAGGTACATACTTTTGAGTGTGTAGCAAAAGAGTATGCACGTTCTGGGACATACTACGAAGACGTCATGCAATGGAAGAGAACGTGGTTGCCTAGTTACGCACACCGCCACAGTTAAACAAACATCGTCGTTGGCAATGCGCCAGTTAATGAGGCGCTCAGTGTCTTCATCGGACCCTACAAGATAAACACGGTACTTTTTTTGCACAACACAAATCCATTAATATTATGAGACAATAAAATATAACTTTAATTAGCGCTAAACGTTTAAGTTCTTACACTTAAAAACTGAGGGCGCATCTCCGCTGCCGCATCCGGCCGCCATGTTTGCATCATCTCAAAGCTCCTCCCTCCCGCACGCAATGGGTTGTGGGCAATATTAGCCGTTAGAGTGTGCATCGATCTGCACTTCGGATTCTGACCGGAAATAGTAGACCATCCGGGTATCTTTGGAACACTCATTTCAACATACTACGATTTGGGACATACTAATTCTATTTCCGAATACTATTTAGGACGGATAGTATCCGAATTGGGACGCAGCTACAGTCACTCTCTTCGCCACGATTGTCTCGCGCCTGCACATCTCACGCGCGCGCGCGCCCCGCGCATCTCGCTGCGCAAGCGCAGAAATGCCATCTTTTCGCACTCCAGTTGTACACTGATATATTGCTGCAATGATTTAAAAATGTACACTTAAAAACCGATGTCATACGAGCCCAGTTACAGAATCACCCTGAAAATGACCATCTCATTACACAGAAAAGCCCGCGTTAGAATTAGCGCCAAAACTTACCTCAGCGTGCTGCCTTAAAATGGAGCTGTGACTTTAATCTTGAACTATCCGCTTGTCTTGGTGTTAAATGAAGGATTGCATGGCGAAACTATTCCCTTTTCACTGTGTGGAGCGAAGAAAGTGCTTCACTTTGAAGAGTTTGATGCTGCTGCACTGATGACTTGAGTGACAGTCTGTGACACCGTCTCAGCGCGCGCAGCTGAGAACTTCCGCTATCGTAAAAGTCCCGTATAATAATCTCAATAAATTGCACATTAATTCAAATTAAACCCAGTAATTTATCAACAGTAACGCCACCCATTGTAAAGAAGTAAAAGTAAAAGAATTCCATTAGAAATATACTTGAGTGAGAGTAAAAGCACCCACTTTTAACACTACTCTAAAACTACATTTTCCCCCCAAGAGTAAATGTAGCACGTTACTACCCACCTCTGTATATAGGTTTTGTTTTGTAACCATAAACTAACGTTCCCTAAACGTTGCAAGGAGGAACCTACACAGAACGTTCTCAAATGGTTTATTGTTAGGCTTCATTTTTATATATTATAATACCATTTTTTTTTTTTTATAACCATTTCAGTCGATATTTCTGTTGATACAACAATGACTGAAATTAGTGTAGTGTGTAATTAAACGTAGAAGATCACGGTGTATGGGATGTAAACAGATTATAATTAAAAGATGTGAAAAAAAACATAATAAAGAGTTCCTTCACCTCAACGCTGTACATTGTTATCAGTGTGAACGCACCTTAAATGGACCATTAAGACGATCTCATTATTTTACTATTAAAATCCACACCTAGTCCAATGTAAGAACAGAACACTAAAACCAAGCTGTTGTTTTCAAAGACGTCTGTAACAGCGCAGACGGACACAAAAACGCTTTCAGTGCGTGGTCGAGTTAAAGGGGGCATTCAAGGCAAATATAGGGGGGCAATGCCCCACCAGCCCCCCTTTAACTCGCCCATGCACTAAGCAATTCTGTATAAACTTCACAGACAAAAGACAAGAAGAAATACAAGGAGACGATTTGATTAAATAATTCTCAATATAGTTTATTTAACTGAAAACACAGACATGCAACAAGATCATAACAGATTAAGACACGTATCATAAAAGCCCTTGTATCCTTTCATCAAACAACAATTCGTCCGATATTTTAAATAGATTCTCCTAATGTACATGGTAATTATATTGCCTGTAAGAGTTCAATGAGAAACAGATCTTGGGAAAATTCATGCGCTTTTTATTTGAGATCAACAGATGGACGTGCGCGTCAACGGAAGGATCCGTATCGCGTGAAAGGTGAAAGAAAAACAACAGATGACAAAAGGCAAAGAACGATAAAGACAAACATCTGTTCAGTGGTCTGTCGGGGCGGATAATCCTTAAAAATCTGCAGTCAGTTTCAACAAACCCCTTAAAGGTGATTCTGTGTGTCATTTTTGGGATCCCAATTTAATATGCAGAGAAACCTAGAAATAAACCATCAGTAGGTTGATTTTCCCCAAACACGTGAACACTGCGACTCCAAAACACGGCGACACTGACTCAACCAATGGCGTGAGTTTGGGGCGGGACTATCAATTGCGATTGTAATGTTTCCTTCATCTGAGCAGTACAAGACTTGGCGAATTTTCCCTCCATTTGCCATCTGAACATTGGGGGTTGATTTCGACTAAGTGGTCGTTAAAAAAAGCGACACCGTTGGTATTTACGGTCAAATCTGACCGATCATTGAAAATGACATTTTAAAAAAAAATTTGGGATCTGTCACAATCAATTAATCAGCCGCCATGCAGAAAAAAACGAAAGTTTATTGTGTGTGTTTGTAACACCATGGTCAGGTTTGATCGCAGCATAATGACATTAACTGTAAAAACTGACACTTCAAATCCATTTTAAAATGCTAAAATGTAACAAATAGTTTGATAATGTCTGAATATATATCAAATGCATATATTGTGATAAAATGTCAAATGAGTTTATAATAAGCAGGCCTGGACTGGCAAGAGAAACCGGCCCGGGATTTTACATGGCAACTGGCCCAAAACATGTTGAGAGGGGGTGTTCGCTCTCCTTTAATGCAAATCGCGGCAGCTCATTTTTGCTTGTTCAGCACGTTTCGCGGCCGACCCACCGGCCTGCACGGTTCTCCCGATGGCCAGTCAGCCTCTGATCGGTGCGTCAAAGTGCGTCGGCCCACCGTGAAAATGATAATAAGTCATCGGACTGCACAGTGTGTGTCTACAGTCATCTACAAACTCATTATTTACATTTTATTCACCAGATGACAGAAATCTGCCTCACATTTATGCCACATTCTCATATTTCCTTCATGTTTAACTTATAGAAGTGTAGCTTCTGAATTTGTCATTTCCCCCCCCCAAAGAATTAGCTTAATTGTATATGCGAATTAATGGTAAAATGTAGAAATGTACATGTAAATAAGTTCAAAACAGCATGAAATCCCCACAGAAGTGCACAGTTTTATTGCTCTAACTTCAGGAACATCAACGCCATCATCATCATCATCATCATCAGATTAAACATTTAAACCGTCCGGTCAAATATGGCCATGAATACCAAAGGGAGGTGCCATTTTTCAATACCATAGTTGGGATGAGGGGTTTGTTGGAACTAGCCGCTGCCCCCAAAACACTTAATCATTTACCACAACATCCTTTCTATTAATTAAGATTAATGATATGCAAAAAACACCTTCATCAGCATCTTTATCTTGTATAAATGTAACACATTTAGTGAATAAAACAGGTATATTTTCTGAAAGCGAGTCCTAATGTACTAAAGTACTAACCAGCTACAAAATGAGTCAGCAGTTTTCCCATTAGAACGCTGTTTTCCGTTCCAACGCAGACATGTTTCGTCATAATACAGTGATGAATCTGGAATGGTACAGTATATATATATTTCTCTCTTCACACACAGCTCGGCTCGATAATGCCTGGAGGTTTGTAAGCAGGTGTTTCGGTGCCATATGGTCTTAATTCAGCTGATCTGCCGTCGGCAATGTTCAGGTGAGCCAGAAGCCATAAAAACAAACACACTTAAACATTTAATACATCATAAAAGCACATTAGCAACATACAGCCTCAAAATATGACTGTAAAAACGGCTCAAATGTTGCGCATACAGTCAAACATTGAAAACTGACGTGTGCCAGCTATTTTTGGGATGGACAGGTAATAAATGATCTCATTAGGACTAATGAGGTGGGTCTAATTAGTCACCTTTGAAAAGAGTGTCCAGAGCAAGCAAGAACAAACAAAACAGCAGAAAACATCCATCGCAAAACTTTGCATATTAAGACCAAATCTCTCAAATATCTCACTATTATAAAGTCTGTCACCTCCTCAAATCGATACAGTTCTCAACCTTTTTCACTTTACATGTCTTGCAACAAGGTCAATGCATTGAATCTACATAACAGGAAATGAGACTTTAATTCAGCCGCTCATTAAAGCTACAGGATCTGCACAAACATCCAGTTAAAATCCCCAAATTCTCTTGTTTGCAATGAACGTTTGATCAAACCTGGCATTCATTTCTATACTTTCTTAATATTTGGGTAGTCCACATGACAGCATGTCCTGCATTGTAACATCATAAACATTTCATTATTGTAAAAGTATTAAACGTGCGGTTTTTATGAGCTTATACTAACTAAACTACATTTGTCCGAAATGAACTGTGAAACGTTTTACAGCCATAAACAAAACTGGAGGAGGACGTACGAGAAATGCACACTGTGTCCTTGAACATTCATATCAATTATAACCCAAAATGTCCTTGTTTTTTGTCAAGTACTTATTGATCATGTTATAAGAAGTCTTTTAAATCAACTTGCTTCTTACGGATTTAACACATTTTGTGAGATTCAAAATACAGTTGGCTAATTGTGTCATTTAGCAATCTCAAATGTATGCTGAAATTGGAACTGAAATGTAGGTTTGCACATAAAGAAGCCCAAAAACGCACCGTGAAAAAATATTTTCAAGTAGGTGATTTTTATTTTTATTTTTTTAGGTGTCTTAGTGCCTTCCTGAGCCTATGTACTAAAAAAAAAAAAAAAAAAAAAAAAAAAATATATATATATATATATATATATATATATATTAGAATTTAATAATCCTGAAAAAAAAAATGAAAAAAAAATCTCTCAATTTTTTCCGTCCTCAAGAACAAAAATGAAATTTTTATTATTCCTGCTTGCTAGCTAAAAATTAGCATGCAGTACCAACCTCAGCCACCAGGTGCCACTAAGCATGAAATCTTAATCAAGGAAAGAAACATATAATGTTTGAGAGTATTCTAATACACAAATCCCACAATTAAATGACTATACCTCATATTATATATGCTTTATATAGCATTTGTTGTTAAGTGTGACAACCGGAGTTATTTCTGGATGTTTGATGACATTCACCATCGGGAATATCGACGCTGCTATTGATATTGTGCTTTTGTAAATTGTTGGCCCATGTATGTAAACATGCGCTATATTTATACAACTATAAATCAACATATCAAGTACCACAGCTGTCGTCTGTCACCTTATAAGCATAAGATTTCACCTGGTGGCCGAGGTTGGTACTGCATGCTAATTGTTAGCTAGCAAAAATATTTTTGAGAGAAAATAATTATATTGAGAATTAAAATATTATTATTATTTTTGAAGGACAGGCTCAGGAAGGCACTAAGACACAAAAAAAATTAAATAAATAAATATTCACCTAGTGAAATGTGTTTTTCCACAGTGCGGTTCAGGGCTTCCGTATGCACGACCAAGCAGGCGTGAAAAACATTTCTCAGACTCTACATTTGAAATGAAAGCACGAATATCAGAATATCAGTACATATGAAACAGCAATAAATGTTCAATGATTCAATTATTCCCTGCAGATATATAAAGGTACACCACTTGTTTGGGTGGGCGGGTTTAAGTCACGGCAACAAACTCCTCCCACTTGACATCATCGATGTAGCAAAAGCGATCATTGCATCACTACTCTACTAATATAAGACATTCATAACATATTGTAATAGTCCCTGACGATACTGACAAACTGTCAGATTTGACTAAAAGCATTATTAAATATGTACATGTATATGTACGTGTTTTGTGTATGTAGATACACGCTGATGCACATGTATGCCATGTGTAAGTAGAAAAATAATTTAAACATACACTTCAAAGATATATCACATTTTTAAATATATATGTTTACTTCTGTATGCACTTCAACGCATTACAAGACACATCGCTGAGAAGCCTTAAAGGAGTAGTTCACCCAAAAATGAAAATTCCCCCTCATGCCGTCTCAAACTCGTATGACTTTCAGTCTTCGACAGAACACCAATGAAGACATTTTGATGGAGATATGAGGCGTTGTTGTCCATACAATGCAAGTACTATAAAAAGTAACTTTTCACCACAATTATCAGTTTCCGTCACAAAATGCAAAATGTAGGGGGCGCTCTAACACATTTCACCCCTCACAGATGTGCTCGTCCATAGACATTCAGTCTAATGTTCAGTTCAAGCAACACCCTCATTATTTCATTGAATATCTCGGCCTCTGAGTGGATTACAAGCTCAATCTAGGGGTCATTAGAAAGATGAGATCCTCCCCTTTGTGATGATGTATATATTATTCGATAGCTTATATTTCGGCGATTTGTTTAGCATGCTTTACCTGCTGGACTGCGTATTTTGTTCTGGACATCTAAGATATAACATTGGATTATTCAGCCAAGCAAGCTCACAAAAAAGTAAACAATGGCTCATTTTTTAGAAAACTGCCTAAGGTAAAAGGAGATTTAAAGTTAGCTATTTAGGGTTTAATGCAGCAGTGATCAGTGCATAAAATAGACGGTTGTATTTGATGTCTTAAAAATATTATATTTTACTTTGTGATTCTTTTGAAAATCTTTTGAACTGTGGTATAAATGCAACAAAATAAACTATACAGTCACATTCCTGAGAATGAGATCTTTCATTTGATATATGACTTGCCCATTTAAGTGCTATTTGAAATATTATTCACATTAATATTTCTACCAAATGACCACTAGATGGCACTGATTTGCGACGCAAATGTTTTCAGGCATTATTTTGTCATTTTATGTAACATAAATGCAGAAGTGATGTTATCTCTGAAAAGTTCAGATTCTAAGCTTTCAAATGACACCCCACATGCCTGACTTACGCATTTGGAGAAAACTGTTTTCATGACATAGCGCCCCCTTTTGGAGACTTGAACTCTGCAGAGTTGAAGAGGTTAATCCATGTCTTTTGAAGCGACATGATCGGGTTAGAATCACGATCAAGCCAAGGAGACAACAGCTGTCAAGATTTACAGTGAAAAAGTTTACATTTTGGACATTTTCTCACCTTAAACCAAACATATCGCTTCACAAGACTAAAGTTGTATGGATTACACCCATTGACTTGTGTTGAACCCCATTGACTTATATTGTATGAACAAAAATGCCTCATACCTCCATCAAATATCTTCGTTGGTGATCCGCAAATCAAAAGAAAGAAATCTGCGTTTAAGACAGCATAATGGTTTATCGTTTTGGGTAAACTATTTCTTTAACGATACAGAAGACGCTTGATTGGCCAACACTGACACGAGTCACTTGAAAGAGCCATTACACATCTATAGAAGATGCCCCATAGATGGGGAAGTCTTGATTTCCGAATGAAATGCAATGCTCATGGCCGAAAATATATGAGGGTCTGTTTCTCACAATGGCAATTTAAAGCCACTGTAAAAGGAAATTACAGTTCACCCATCAAGTAACGATAACCCTGCCCATCAAAATCCCAGTGGGATCCAGAGCAGGTTTCATTGCATCTCTGAACGTCATAAAACCTTCGAGACCGAAGCAGCACTCACGCTCGAGATCAGCACACGTCCTGGAACGAGAACGGCAAGAAAAGCAATAACGCGCACCTCCCAGAACGTGATGGATCACACCGTGCTCTGCTCTCGTCTCCTGGGATGCTGTAATGAGTGTGTTTCTCCATTAAAACTGCAGCAGGTCTCTGGAAATGACTTTCACCTTCAAAGGCCGAGCTGATTTATCTGTTACGGGCCACGAACAGCTCGAGGACTCTGAACGCAACACACACCGGCTTTACCAAACACAAGGGCTTGTTCAGAATTGCATACTAGTATACTACTGCTATTTTAATGTTTATGGATTGACCCCACTGACTTCCACTGTAAGTGTCTTACGATTACGATTTTTGCTTTTTTTAAAGAAAAGGAGGGACGAGTCGAAATGATTATTGGTGGTAATCAATTAATCTTGCCCAAATTAATAACTGGATGCCACTCACTTGCAACGTGATGAGGTCATATGACACAATGTAGCATTCTACTGTTTAAAGCATTTATTGTTGCATATTGCGCGGGGATGGATTACCGACCAGGCCAATGGGGCCCTTGACTAGCAGGGGCCCTTGACTAGCAGGGGCCCTTGACTAGAAGGGGCCCTTGACTAGAAGGGGCCCTTGACTAGCAGGTTCCCTTGACTAGCAGGGGCCCTTGACTAGAAGGGGCCCTTGACTAGAAGGGGCCCTTGACTAGCAGGGGCCCTTGACTAGAAGGGGCCCTTGACTAGCAGGGGCCCTTGACTAGCAGGTTCCCTTGACTAGCAGGGGCCCTTGACTGCACGGGGGGGGGGGGGGGGGGGGGGCTGGGCTTTAATGTTGTACAATCCAGTTTGGCGATCCCCCCGCTCGAAAACCCATCAACAATGAAACAACTTTTGGAGGGGGGCCCTTGGAGATAATTGGCCCCGGGGCCTTTACAAAGTCATAATCCATTCTTGATAATGCGTTCTGTTCACGTACATATTCAGTAAATAGTAAGCTATTACGCCAATCCGAACATAGACAAAGAACTACACCGCTCCTCCGAAGGGAAAGAACGTTTGCAACCAGACCATCAAAGCGAAGCGACAGAATATAAATCATTGCATATTTCAAGAAGACACCCAACTCGCCTTATTTATGATATTTTCCTGGAAAAGCTCGAGCTGAAATGGGGCAGCTCAAGTCCTCAAATAAACCTTGTTAGAAAATAACGAATCCACTAACTGGTTTGACGATCGAAAGTAGCGCGAGAGTCGAAGATCTGAATGTTTTGAAGTTGGAAAAACATCACAAATAGCCGCAAAACATCAGCTGTCTATAAGGCGCCAACAACTAAAGTCTCTCTGCTTTAATTAGTTCTATACGGAGACCAAACTAAGCACAGTTCTCGCACTGAATGTGCCAAAAGATCCCAAAAACATCCCTTTCATATTTGTAGAACCAGTGATGCTATTGCCAAATAAACAAAAGTTCTCCATGTCGTCTGATAGATTAACAGATATCAGTAGTGATACACTGACATATGCTGAAAACCAATTATTAAAAATGTTCGTTTTAGTGGGTTAAATCGTTTTTTCTCATTTACATTCATTAAACTGTATTATAAATGGGCTTTATAATGGCTATTCTGCTCTCTAGAGGAATCGGAATCAAAAACCATATCAAATTAACCCTGTGTTTGCATAAATCTACCTCATGCACTGGTCTACGCCCAGCAGCATTCTGGGTAGCCGTCATAGAAAGAGATAGAGAGAAAGCTGCGACAGTGATTCAGAAAGAGTTTTCTTAAATTCCTCTCATCGGTCAACCCCAGCTCACGGTCCATCTCTGGGTCGTTCTCTGTTAAAGACACTGGAGAGAGGTCAGAGGTCACGTGGCGATCACAAACTCCTCAGATGAGGGCAGAATGAGTGTGCGCGGTTGACGCGTCAGTCCTTCAGGTTGTCTTCACCCACACCCTGAGCGGCCAGTTCCCTCATGACGTTGTCCAGATAGTTTGGATCGGGGTAACCGTGGCCCGTGAGGTTGGAGCCGAACTCAGTTTTATGATGGATCTCGTTCCACACGACTGTGTCGGTCTCGCCGGTGGTGCTGGACGTCCCGATGGTGAAGATTAAACGACGATCCCATGCAGTAATCAGCAACTTCAACACCTGGAAAATAAAAAACATTAAAGACTACATCAGCCCTTGCTTCAACTTACGTAAAGTGATGAATTATCGTGTGAGGAACTTGATCTTATACATCAGGATTTGTTTGGACACTTGACGTTAGGCTATGATATTACTGGTTACAAAACTCACAAAATATGTATCGTTTGAAAGTTTAAATGCTCTAGTTTCCAATGCATGTAGACATTATGACCAAAACTGAACAAGTGCTTTGAAATAGGCAGATGAATCAGAAGTGTTACATTTTAATTATTTATTTAAAAAAATTGCGCTGTACATATTATTGTAATCAGTAAAAACATCAAACTGATCAAATATTCATGTGTCATATGTTGTTGGAAAGATCTTAAAGAGTAAAATACAACCAGCCTATTTGTTTTACTCACAGATTAAAATATAGCGAGTAACAGCTAATTATATGTCTTTGACAATTATGTTGATGTTGCTTATATGCCGCGTTTTCACTTATAACTTCACGAAATATAAACGGAACATAAAATATCACATATCATTATTTTGAGTCAGTGATTATCTTTCAAACGAGTCCACACACAAGATAATCAGATGTCTAGATCATTAGATAATCCACATGAAGCACAATGTTATATATGACTACCAGGAGATGGCGCCAAATACATGACACAGACTCAATGATGACTCAAATGACACAGAATGAAACTGAATGAGGTGATTATCTTTCAAATGAGTCCACACACAAGATTATCAGATGTATAGATCATTAGATAATCTACATGAAGCACAATGTTACATATGACCACCAGGAGATGGCGCCAAATACATGACACAGACTTAATGATGACTCAAATGACACAGAATGAAACTGAATGAGATGATTATCTTTCAAACGAGTCCACACACAAGATAATCAGATGTATAGATCATTAGATAATCCACATGAAGCACAATGTTACATATGGCCACCAGGAGATGGCGCCAAATACATGATACAGACTCAATGATGACTCAAATGACACAGAATGAAACTCTGTGAAAATAGTAAATTTTTGGCTCTTAGAGGAGTTAGAGTGCATTGTGAATTGGGCATTCCAAATTGGGAGAAAGTCCAAATTTTTTTTATAAAAAATGATGACTCAAATGGCACAGAATGAAACTCATTCTGTGAAATCTCATGAGTAAAATCATGTCTGCATGCTATGCAAACCTTTAGTCATTGTTGTGTTTGCATGTGTAATTAGTTCTTATGTACAATTATTATCTTTTATTTGTTTGGAGATGTTTTTGGACTCTATGATCAATTATATTTGTAATGTTGTAACTTTTGATTGATTTGTCGTATCAGCACAAACATTCTCTCATATGCAGTTGACATGATTGGGCATAAAACAAAAGCAAAAAACAAAAAACAAATACATGTGTTTTTCAGAGCAACCTTATATATATACCCAGATATATAATGCCAAATAAGTAAAATAATTTATTAAAATATTATTAATTGTTTCTTAGGCTGAGAGTTTTAGAATGTATCATAATCAATATCATTAAAAAAATTGAAAAGATTAATTTACAGTGATATCAAACACTTTAACATCAATAAACTTTCGGTACTTTTGAAACCTGCCGTAAAAAAGACAAAATAAACTGATATTAGTTGCTTTTAGTATCACTCTAATCGAACTAATGATGATCATTTAAACATATATAAAAACTCTCATTTTGAATTTATGGGGTATTTCGTTGAACGCTTAAGAATAACTGATTAATCATGCACAATAAGACATTATAAGAAATGAAATAGGATCATAATGTAAGATTGATTGTCTTCTTGTATTTCTGAAACCTGGTGTAGAAAACTTGCTCACCAATATGGTGCATTGTGATTAAATATGATTTACAATTTAACATATTTTCTTTCGTATAATGGATGAATTTGTCCTTCATAAGACCAGTGACATTTTTAAGAGATCAAATAGGGTCAGTTTTGATTTCATTGTCCTTTAATCAACACTGGTTGATCACTTTACATGTAAAACAAATGGTTGAATCTCACCGTTCTGCCTTTCTCAATGTCGGGTAGGTAACAGTGACGTGGAAACCCCCGCGTGCTGAACTTCTTCCCTGGATTGGGATGATCTGTTGTCTGAGCAAAACACACACACACACACACACACACACACACACACACACACACACACACACACATGGTCACACTTCACACAACACTCCCTCAATTAGCGCACACAGAGAGGAAAATACTAACGATGCCCCGAGGAGTCGTCAGGGGTTTATTAGTGTGCTGTTATTCAGAGGAACAGAACAAACATGAAGAGAACAAGAGTCTCTGATGACATCACAGCTTTAGATATGCACATCAAAGACCATTAGAGCGAATAAAGATTAGTTTTAATCTCTCTCTTTCATCTTACAGGACACAGACTCGTACACAAAGGTTGAGTGAATATTAAAGGGTTTCTGAGACCAGTGCAGACAGACAGCACACTGGAGGTTAAGTCATGCACTAAATAGGGAGCAAGGGAGCATCCTATAGCTCTCCTATAACTGTTCTGAGACCAGTGCAGACAGACAGCACACTGGAGGTTAAGTCATGCACTAAATAGGGAGCAAGGGAGCATCCTATAGCTCTCCTATAACTGTTCTGAGACCAGTGCAGACAGACAGCACACTGGAGGTTAAGTCATGCACTAAATAGGGAGCAAGGGAGCATCCTATAGCTCTCCTATAACTGTTCTGAGACCAGTGCAGACAGACAGCACACTGGAGGTTAAGTCATGCACTAAACAGGGAGCAAGGGAGCATCCTATAGCTCTCCTATAACTGTTCTGAGACCAGTGCAGACAGACAGCACACTGGAGGTTAAG
Organism: Moxostoma hubbsi; assembly: GCA_032164185.1. Classification (NCBI taxonomy): domain Eukaryota; kingdom Metazoa; phylum Chordata; class Actinopteri; order Cypriniformes; family Catostomidae; genus Moxostoma; species Moxostoma hubbsi. Next base: position 1,157,211 of record JAVLUX010000018.1, on the reverse strand, counting down.
TCATGCACTAAATAGGGAGCAAGGGAGCATCCTATAGCTCTCCTATAACTGTTCTGAGACCAGTGCAGACAGACAGCACACTGGAGGTTAAGTCATGCACTAAACAGGGAGCAAGGGAGCATCCTATAGCTCTCCTATAACTGTTCTGAGACCAGTGCAGACAGACAGCACACTGGAGGTTAAGTCATGCACTAAATAGGGGGCAAGGGAGCATCCTATAGCTCTCCTATAACTGTTCTGAGATCAATGCAGACAGCACACTGGAGGTTAAGTCATGCACTAAATAGGGAGAAAGGGAGCATCCTATATCTCTCCTATAACTGTTCTGAGACCAGTGCGGACAGACAGCACACTGGAGGTTAAGTCATGCACTAAACAGGGAGCAAGGGAGCATCCTATAGCTCTCCTATAACTGTTCTGAGATCAGTGCAGACAGACAGCACACTGGAGGTTAAGTCATGCACTAAATAGGGAGCAAGGGAGCATCCTATAGCTCTCCTATAACTGTTCTGAGACCAGTGCGGACAGACAGCACACTGGAGGTTAAGTCATGCACTAAACAGGGAGCAAGGGAGCATCCTATAGCTCTCCTATAACTGTTCTGAGACCAGTGCGGACAGACAGCACACTGGAGGTTAAGTCATGCACTAAATAGGGGGCAAGGGAGCATCCTATAGTTGTTGATAGATTTTAGAATTGACACAAGGGACACGCTTCTGTTCATCGGCTGAGCATTAGCCGATACTGACATTTATTGAAACGGCTCTGTCAGAAATCCTCATGATTGTGACATCGCAACCATTTCTATTTGTATCATGTAGCATGCATCTGAACACACACTATACAGAACTTATTCTGCATGAAATAGTCTTTTAGTCCTGAACTGTACCTTCCATACAGCATGCAAAAGGTACAAAGAACGAATGCTGTTGTAAGTGTCAGATGATGGACGTCACAGATATAAAAAAAGCAGAAGTGTTGCTGTGTTGGTGATGCACAGTGCAAAATACCAACAGGTACAAACTAAATTTGTATTGTTGTGGCATCTGAGAGCTGACGATAAGTGGGTGGCTGATGCAGAATTTTGCTTTATATCACAAGTATGCAAGAACTAGTGACCTAAAATGAATTGTGCCACTGTCCCCATTGAGCAGGAAGTCCCCACGCAGCCACTTCCTGTTTCACATATGGTAAAACACGGCAGGGTGAAAAACAATGACCATACAACACAAGCCTACAGTTAAATGCAAAACCAGCTTGACCTAGTAAAGATATGTGCAATGTATTTCTCCAGCAAAACTTGAAACAAAAATCTATTTTTTAGATGTTTTAATGTATCTTTCAAAAGAGATGTGTCCTCAGGTTATCTATCCCTAATTATAATAATGCAGGCTACTATTCTATAAGATTAGATAGGATGTTAGTCTCAGTCACCATTCACTTTCACTGTATGGAAGGAGAGATAATAAAAGTGAATGGTGACTGAGACTGACAGTCTATCTAACATCTCCTTTTGTGTTCTGCAGAAGAAAGAAAGTCCTACGGGTTTGGAACAACATGAGGGTGATCCCTTTGCTTGGGATGGCACAATGCAATTTAATAACACATAATATGTCTAACAGAATGTTTGCATTTACTCTATAAATCATCAGCACTTGTTTCAATAAATGACTCCTTGTATACCTGGATTCCAGCGGGAATGTCATAGATGATGCGTATAGTCTTGGTGTCGGGGTATCCGGGTAGACTGTGAGGAATAATGTGGTATTCCATTTCCCCAGGAGGCTGTGTGCCTGTTTTCTCACCGTAGATAGCCTTACAGGTGGGACACTGCAAACTACCATCCTGAGAGACATTAAACCACATTAAGAAAACTCAACAGAACTCATAAAAAGTCATTTTTACAGGGTTTGCAAAGCAGCGCTATATTAATATTCCTCAAACATGATATTTTTATTCTCTACAAATTTCTAGGGACTTAAATTTGGGTCGGTTTCTTCCTCAAATCTATCTTAACGCTTTAGAAGATGTGAAATGTACCACTTGAATCGTATGGGCTACTTTTATGCTACGTTTATGTGCTTTATGGGGCTTTACATTTTGATCCCCATTGACTTGCATTGTATGGAAAAAAATACAGGTTTGGAACGGCATGAGGGTAAGTAAATAATGAGAGAATTATCTTTTCCTTTAACTGACAGACTCCATCCT
>JAVLUX010000018.1:1130000-1147500 GCA_032164185.1 Moxostoma hubbsi | reverse complement strand
TAAAAGAATACTTATTATATAGTGATTATAACACAAATGGAGGTTTAGAGCAGCTTGAACATTCTACATAAGTTTGCCTTTTAAGTTACACAGAATAAATAGTCATATGGGTTTAGAATGACATAAGGGTGAAAACTTCATCCGTCTTCATCATTACCTGCAAACGCCGGGTGGACCGTTCCAGACCCAGTGAGGTTTTTCACAGGAAGTGCAGGAACCCTAAACACAAGATGCACAGACGCACGTCACAGTGAAAATCAGCAGCTCAAACGCTGAAAGAGGAAACATCCAACCTCTAGTAACGAGTATGAACATGCAATACTTCACACATGCTAATCAAATCCAACTTAAAACTCACACGTGTTTTTATGCAAATGTGCTGTTACATCATCATAAACACCAAACGTCAGGTTACACAGAATCGAAACAGTAGTTTTATTTGTGATATGACCGATATGATGTTGATTCGTGTCCGACAACCAACACAAACTTTCTTTTGTCTGTTCTTACAGATATAATAAAGTGTGTTTCTTCAAACAGCGTTTCTGGTCATGTGTCACTCCGAGACACCTGTTGCAGGTGGATGAGAAAAATTACCCACACGTGAAGTACACTTGAACGAGGAGCTTGTGAACTGGATTGAGTCACATTTGCGGGTGCTATATCACACCCTGGATGCACATAAATAATAACAAACATTCATAAAATCGCTCGTAGAAAATACTCTTAACCCTCTGGGGTCTGAGGGTGTTTTGACATGTCTTGACTTTTGTGCTTTTTTAAGTTGCTTTAAAACACATTAATGACTAAAGTCTGATAACACTGTATTCAGCACAAACTGGGCTACAATAACATGTGAGCAACATGTGTGTGCATGTTTGTATTTTTGAGAAAATAACATTTATGCGTGATTTTTGAAAAAACACAATGTTTAAGTCACTGAAATAAGGCCATATAACACATACTAAACATTTCTCCACAAGACGTTTGAGAACTGGATCTTGTAGCCTAGAGTTTTTGCTACAAAATGATGTGAAAACCATCCTGATCACTCATTCATACAAAACAATATAGTCATTTAACTTTTGTAAGACACTTTTAGCGTTGAAAGGTCATATGTGAGGAGGCGTGAATGATCATGAATATTGAATGTAATTCACACCTGAGGAGACAAAAGACCCTCCCCTGGGCCAATCAATGAGGAATGTGACAGAAAGAGAATGAATGTGAGGAGACTTAATGATCAAAATCAAGTTTTAAGTTAAAAGAAGTAATCTGACTATATATATTCTTTACAAAAAGACTTTAAAGAAGTCTCTTCTGCTCACCAAGACTGGATTTATTTGATCCAAAATACAGAAACATAATAGTAATTTAACTTTTGTAAGACACTTTTAATATTGAAAGGTCATATGTGGGGAGGCGTGAATGATCATGAATATTGATTGTAATTCACCCCTGAGAGACAAAAGACCCCTGGGCCAATCAATGAGGAATGTGACAGAAAGAGAATGAATGTGAAGAGACTTAATGATCCAAATCAAGTTTTAAGTTAAAAGAAGATTTACAATGTAAAAGAACAGTTTTGAATATATTGTAAAAAGCAATTTGTGATCAAAGCTGAATTTTCATCATCATTACTGCCGTTTTCAGTGTCACATGATCCTTCAGAAATCATTATAATATGCAGATTTACTAATATGGGCATATTTAAAGTGCATTTTACTCATTTAACCTGAACACATATTTGCAAGCACAAGGCAGCATAAACACTAGATAAAATATAATCTAAACATTCATATTATTTTTATATCATATTTATATCATACAGCACAATTTAAATACCTGCTTTAGCCGAAACAGCATTTAAATGTAACTAAAACTTGCTTATTAGGACATATTTCACATTTCAATACTCTGAATCCTTGCTGGCAAGTCTGGAAACAGTCCCACTAGTAAAATATGTTCAAGTTTATATAAAATAGTGTCAGCTAATGAAAACTAATTGACTTACTCGTCTGAAATTGTATCCTCGGCTGGATCAAATCTCTCTTCAAAATACAAACGTTCATCGGAGTCCCGCTCTTCTTCTGAGGAAAATGTGAACTCTTCCTCACTATCCAGGAGTTTTCGCACTTGTGTATCGTGCTGTCTTTCAAACATGCAGATAAGTGAATGAACTATATATTTTTAAGACAAAGTCAGGGGCGTTCACCATTTGCATTGATCGTTTCAGCACATTAGCGTATGAATGGCGCCCTCTGCTGGTGGGTGGGATCACATTAGTGATAATTAACTGAGCCAGGAGAAATTGTACAGCGCTTTGTTTCAAACAGATTACATTGCAGGAGAATATTTGTTTTAAATTTGAATAGTTTTATTTAAAAGTAGACATTTAAAGCTTCCTTTAGATGATATGTTTCATGTTTGTGTGATAAGTATTCACGGAGTTTCAGTTCATTTTTGTGACGTGTTTGTGAAATATGCTCATGAACCCAGAGACTGCTGAAAGCTCACCCTTTTATTTTCTTTATTTTACAAAAGCACAATGTTTCATTATTATGAGTGTACACAAATAAAAGTAGAACCTTTATAGTCTCTAATGATGTCTTACACTTATCTGTATACCCAAAAATGACGGAGTATTTTAAGTTGTTTCTGCTGTAATGACGAAAATATCCAGCAGGACGCGCCGGCGCGTCCGTCGACCCCAGAGGGTTAACAGCGAAGTTCAATAGTTATTGCGAAACGAGTCCCAGAACTCTATGAACGCTCGTGTGTTTTGGAGAAGCGGTTTCGTTGCACTGCGCGCACATCAAATCAGACACGGCTTTTCTTTCGTCTGTTCTTCACAATATAATCACGTTTCAAACGTGCGTCTTTGCGTCTAATTTCTTGTTTTATAGCTCTCTCAGAGAAGTCTTTCAGGTCACCTTCCACAGTGGCTACATCAGCGAAATACTCGTTTGGCCGGTGTTCATTCCAAACCTTGTTCACCAGGAGCAGGCTGTACAATTCAGGAGAAAGGACACCAGAACTGTCATTGACTTCAAGCTTCGCAATCGCAGCCGCACTTTCTTCTGGAAAAGCGTCTCTAGAAAGTTTTAAAGGTTCATGTGTTGGTGATGGTGAGTCGAAGTGACTCACGAGCCATCGGTAACGACCCCTGAACTATGGTGACATCGTTCATGTGTTTGGCCGATAATCATTTACGCCGATATTTTTAACTAGGGACGCACCAATGTGTCTGCTGCAGATATTTATCGGCATATTACTGACCAAATTAAAACCGTCTGCATATCAGTTATAAGCATGAAAATGCTGATATGAAAAGCCGATGGTTTATTTATAATTAATAAGTAACACACTTTCTAAAAACTCTTTGAGTACAAATACACAATCTAGAAATGATAATAGCCACAATATGTAGAAGGGTTGGCACTCCTAAGAACACGTCATATTTTATTTTTATTGTCTCGTTCTCACATTAATGTGTAAAAAACAACATAAACAGACTTACACACACACACACACACACACAAACACACACACGCACATACACACATAACACACACACACATAACACACACACACACACACACACACACATAACACACACACACATACACACATAACACACACATACACACACACACATAACACACATAACACACACACTCACACACACACACACATAACACACACACAAACTCACACCTCAACCTAATACACACACACACACACATACACACACCTCAACCTAATACACACACACACACACACCTCAACCTAATACACACACACACACTCACACACCTCAACCTAATACACACACACACACACGCACACACTCACACACCTCAACCTAATACACACACACACTCACACACCTCAACCTAATACACACACACACACACACTCACACACCTCAATCTAATACACACACACACACACACTCACACACCTCAACCTAATACACACACTCACACTCACACACACACATAACACACACACACACACATAACACACACAACAAACAAAAAATAAACTTACACACACAATCTCAAATGTTAATGAAGTCAGGGGCGTTGCACATGTGTATACTGCAACTAAAACAAGTTCAATTAAACTAACACACGTCTCTAGTCCTATAATGCCCCTCCCCCGATATAAACACGTCATTAATATATATATATAATCATAGGTAGTGCATTTGTCTAGAAAACTAAATGCAAAAGCATTTAAGCATCAGCCTTTAGATTAAAAGGTTTTTATGATCATGAGAATCATTCAGTCAAGTGTGTAGTTTTGACTGTTAGTGTACTTCAAACAATACCAACATATACGAACATGGAGGAAGTTAAGAGACAAACCATAAAACAGACAGAAAGAGAATCCTCGTCCATCACTCTCTCCATTCTCTCATTCTCTGATTATTCATCTTAACTCTCTCTCTTACCTGTCCTCATCCGAGTCTCCATCCGTCTCCATCACCTCTCCTCTTGATCTCAACAAACACAAACAGAGACTTCAAGCACGCACACACCTGCGCTCACTCATGCATACTACGACAGGAAGTGAAACAGGAAATCCAGCTGAGATGATTTGAAATGTGCTGTCTTTAGCGCTCATATCTAGTTCCTGAAATGAACATGTACAGTCTCATATTTACAGGATAAACACACTCCTGTATGAGTATACTCCTGCATGGTAGTGTGATGTAGTAATGACCACCATGACTGGTGAAACATGTAATCAGCATGAACTGTGTGAACTGAGGTGAGGTATGACGTTACAGACATGGACCAGTTTCTGCCAAAATGCCATAATTACCACATATAGTATTACTACTGTAAAAACATAACTAGAGAAGAAAAGGAGTGACGTCTGTGCAAAACGTTGCTGCCACAATGCCAGAATGTTATGAGCGGTGACTAGGCGGTTCTATGTAAACGTGTGTGTGTGTGTGTGTGTGTGTGTGTGTGAGACACTGCCCTCTGGTGGTGGTGGTAAAACCAGGACAGACTTACCGGAAGAGTGCAACTGAACTGTCATCTGTCTTTACACAGAACTGAAAGTGCAGAGCAGAGCTTGAGTGATCTGTTTGTTTGTGTGTGTGTGTGTGTGTGTGTGTACCTATGTGTTTGTGTGTGTTTGTTTGTGTGTGTGTGTGTGTGTGTTCGTTCTTCAAATGTGTGTGTTTGAGTGCGTTCTTCTTCTCTGTGTGTGCGTTCTTGTTGTGTGTGTGTGAGTGTGTGCTTTCTTGTTGTGTGTGTGTTTGTGTGTGTGTGTGTGTGTGTGTGTGTGTGAGTGTGTGTTTGTTTGTGTGTGTATGCATTCTTCTTGTGTGTGTGTGTGTGTGTGTGCGTGTGTGTGTGTGTGTGTGTGTGTATGTTTGAGTGTATGTGTGCGTTCTTGTTGTGTGTGTGTTTGTGTGTGTTTGTGTGTGTGCGTTCTTGTGTGTGTGTGTGTTTGTGTGTATGTGTGCGTTCTTGTTGTGTGTGTTTGTGTGTGTGTGTATGCGTTCTTGTTGTGTGTGTGTTTGTGTGTATGTGTGCGTTCTTGTTGTGTGTGTGTTTGTGTGTGTGTGTGTTCTTGTTGTGTGTGTGTGTTTGTGTGTATGTGTGCGTTCTTGTTGTGTGTGTGTTTGTTTGTGTGTGTGAGTGTGTGCGTTCTTGTTGTGTGTGTGTTTGTGTGTATGTGTGCATTCTTGTTGTGTGTGTGTGTGTGTGTTTGTGTGTGTGTGAGTGTGTGCGTTCTTGTTGTGTGTGTTTGTGTGTGTGTGTGTGTGTGTGTGTGCATTCTTGTTGTGTGTGTGTTTGTGTGTGTGTGAGTGTGTGTTTGTTTTTGTGTGTATGCGTTCTTCTTGTGTGTGTGTGTGTGTGTGTGTGTGTGTGTGTGCGTGTGTGTTTTTGTGTGCACTCTACAAACACAGTGACCGGGGGCAGAGGGAACTGCCCTAGGGAGACACGGGTCCACTGGCAGGGGGACCATACCATAGAAAATACGACATAGGCAGTTACCGTAATAACTGACACCTCTGGAGCACCTATTCCAGTACAGAGTAATTAGTACCCTTAGTGGGTCTGGTCGGGAATTCCGCCGCCGAATTCGCGAGCCAGAGGGCTAGGGAGGAAGGACATCCAGTTCGCCTCGGGGGAGGGGAAAGGTGATATGTGCATGCGGCACACCTGGTCAGCTGTTCCGGATTACCGAGTTCTACGTGCTCGGACCTGACAAAACATGGGACAAGACCGACTCAACCCGGAGATTATAGAATCTCTTGAAGGTATTGGGTGTTGCCCAGCCCGCGCTCTGCAGATGTCAGCTAGAGAGGTGCCGTTGGCCAGTTCCCACGAGGATGCCACACTCCTCGTAGAGTGTCCTTGAACCCACAAGGGGGCGGTTACGGCCTGGGTCTGATAGACCAATGCAATGGCGTCGATGAACCAGTGGGCAAGCCTCTGTTTGGAGACAGTGTTCCCTTTCCGCTGTCCGCCAAAGCAAACAAAAAGCTGGTCGGAACATCTAAAGCTCCGTGTGCGGTTCAAATATGTGCGCAAAGCACGCACCGGACACAGTAACGATAAGGCTGGGTCTGCCTCCTCCTGGGACAGCGCTTGCAGGTTCACTAAAGACCGCCCTCCTGACCGCACTCACTTCCATCAAGAGGGTCGGGGACCTGCAAGTTTGGTCTGGAAGATTCTCACGTGATCCTGAGACCCTGACCGGGCTATGTGCCCAAGGTTCCCACGACTCCTTTTAGAGATCAGGTGGTGAGCCTGCAAGTGCTGCCCCATAAGGAGGCAGTCCCAGCCTTATCATTGCTGTGTCCAGTGCATGCTTTGCACATCTACTTGGATCACACGCAGAGCTTTAGATGCTCTGAGCAACTCTTTGTCTGCTTTGGATCATGGATACCATCACATTGGCCTACCAGACCCAGGCCGTGCCCATCCCCTTGTGGGTTCAAGGACACTCTACAAGGAGTGTGGCATCCTTGTGGGCACTGGCCAATGGCACCTCTCTAGCAAACATCTGCAGAGCAGCGGGCTGGGCAACACCAAATACCTTCGCAAGATTTTACAACCTCCGGGTTGAGCCGGTTTCGTCCCGTGTTCTTTCAGGTACAATTAAGTAGAGTTTGGTAACTCTACTTGTAACTCTAGCTGGCCTCCCCTGAGGTGAAAATGTGCACTTTTACCCCCAGTCGAGTTAACAAAGTCGTGGACCCTGGATGTCCATCCTCCCTAGCTCTGTGGCTCACGAATTCAGTGGAGGAGTTTGCAGCCAGACCCACTACGGGCACTAATATGCTGCACAGTTGGCGATTACTCCGGTAACCCACTGTGATGTATTTTCTGCGGTATGGTCTCCCTGTCGGCAGACCCGCGTCTCCCTTGGGCAGAGCTCTGTCTGCCCCGGTCGCTTTATTTGTAGAGCTCCTCACCTTTGAGGCAGGACCTACCACCGAGTCCATGTGGTGTCGATGTGGTCTCTGCGGGGTCTTTCCAACTGAAGGAAAGGGAAAGGAAAAGAACACCTTCCCCAATGCATATAATAGTGTTAGTTACATCACTCCCCCCCCTCAGGGATGTGGGGAAATACAAAACGTCTTTTGGGGCGTTGGGGGAGGTTATGTGCAGTCTGATCCACCTGTTATTACGCACGCAGAAGCTTGCTTGCGTCTGCATCGGCAGTTCACATAACACGATTCAGCTGTTGTGGCGTTATCTATAGGGACCCCTGGTGTCAATTCATCGACACAATGTCGAGTGAGTAACAGAAGGGGAACATCTCGGTTACTGTCGTAACCGCCGTTCCCTGATGGAGGGAATGAGACGTTCTAGCCACGGAATAGGCAGGGACCTTGTCTCGGCTCCTCAGCACAAAACCTGAATGAGAGTGGGCATCCCATCTCGGGGCAGCTGTGGTTCAGGTGGTAGAGCGGGTCGGCCGCTAATCGCAGGGTTGGTGGTTCGAATCCCGGCCCACATGACTCCTCATGCCAAAGTGTCCTTGGGCAAGACACTGAACCCCAAGTTGCTCGCAATGGCAGACTAGTGCCTTGCATAGCAGCTCTGCCATCATTGGTGAATGGGACACAGTGTAAAGTGATTTGGTAACCGCTAAAGTTAAAATAAAAAGCGCTATATAGTGCAGACCATTTACCATCTCCTTTTATACCCGTATGTCCGAGGGAGTGGCATACGATTTCCACTCGCCAATTCCCACTGGCCTTTTCTCAAAGATTGAAAGGCTCTCAAGAGTGACCCCTAGTGTCACTATATCGACACAACATCTTGTTCCCTCCATCAGGGAATGGAAGTTATGACAGTAAATGAGACATTATTGACTCCCAAAAGAAAGAACCAGTTCCGAGCACTTGAAACGAATCATTAGTAATTCCAGATTTACTTCCTGTACTAACCTACGTAATTTGGTAACACAAAACCCACCTCTGGTCTTCATTGGTTGCTTGCGAACAGCTTTGACCCGCCCTCAAACACGACACTAAGCGGTAGACCAATCACAACAGACTGGGACATCTGACCAATCAGAGCAGAGTATGCTCTCTGAAAGGAGGAGTTTAGAATGAATGCTTTAGAATGGACCAATCAGAGCAGAGTATGCTCTCTGAAAGGTGGAGATTAGAATGAATGCTTTAGAATGGACCAATCAGAGCAGAGTATGCTCTGTGAAAGGAGGAGTTTAGAATGAATGCTTTAGAATGGACCAATCAGAGCAGAGTATGCTCTGTGAAAGGTGGAGTTTAGAATGAATGCTTTAGAATGGACCAATCAGAGCAGAGTATGCTCTGTGAAAGGAGGAGTTTAGAATGAATGCTTTAGAATGGACCAATCAGAGCAGAGTATGCTCTGTGAAAGGTGGAGTTTAGAATGAATGCTTTAGAATGGACCAATCAGAGCAGAGTATGCTCTCTGAAAGGTGGAGTTTAGAATGAATGCTTTAGAATGGACCAATCAGAGCAGAGTATGCTCTCTGAAAGGTGGAGTTTAGAAGGAATGCTTTAGAATGGACCAATCAGAGCAGAGTATGCTCTGTGAAAGGAGGAGTTTAGAATGGACCAATCAGAGCAGAGTATGCTCTGTGAAAGGTGGAGTTTAGAATGAATGCTTTAGAATGGACCAATCAGAGCAGAGTATGCTCTCTGAAAGGAGGAGTTCAGAATGAATGCTTTAGAATGGACCAATCAGAGCAGAGTATGCTCTCTGAAAGGAGGAGATCAGAATGAATGCTTTAGAATGGACCAATCAGAGCAGAGTATGCTCTCTGAAAGGTGGAGTTTAGAATGAATGCTTTAGAATGGACCAATCAGAGCAGAGTATGCTCTGTGAAAGGAGGAGTTTAGAATGAATGCTTTAGAATGGACCAATCAGAGCAGAGTATGCTCTGTGAAAGGTGGAGTTTAGAATGAATGCTTTAGAATGGACCAATCAGAGCAGAGTATGCTCTCTGAAAGGAGGATTTTAGAATGAATGCTTTAGAATGGACCAATCAGAGCAGAGTATGCTCTCTGAAAGGAGGAGTTCAGAATGAATGCTTTAGAATGGACCAATCAGAGCAGAGTATGCTCTCTGAAAGGAGGAGTTCAGAATGAATGCTTTAGAATGGACCAATCAGAGCAGAGTATGCTCTCTGAAAGGTGGAGTTTAGAATGAATGCTTTAGAATGGACCAATCAGAGCAGAGTATGCTCTCTGAAAGGAGGAGTTCAGAATGAACGCTTTAGAATGGACCAATCAGAGCAGAGTAGGCTCTCTGAAAGGAGTTCAGAATGAATGCTTTAGAATGGACCAATCAGAGCAGAGTATGCTCTCTGAAAGGAGGAGTTCAGAATGAATGCTTTAGAATGGACCAATCAGAGCAGAGTATGCTCTCTGAAAGGTGGAGTTTAGAATGAATGCTTTAGAATGGACCAATCAGAGCAGAGTATGCTCTCTGAAAGGAGGAGTTCAGAATGAATGCTTTAGAATGGACCAATCAGAGCAGAGTATGCTCTCTGAAAGGTGGAGTTTAGAATGAATGCTTTAGAATGGACCAATCAGAGCAGAGTATGCTCTCTGAAAGGTGGAGTTTAGACTGAATGCTTTAGAATGGACCAATCAGAGCAGAGTATGCTCTGTGAAAGGTGGAGTTTAGAATGAATGCTTTACAATGGACCAATCAGAGCAGAGTATGCTCTCTGAAAGGAGGAGTTCAGAATGAATTCTTTACAATGGACCAATCAGAGCAGAGTATGCTCTCTGAAAGGAGGAGTTCAGAATGAATGCTTTAGAATGGACCAATCAGAGCAGAGTATGCTCTCTGAAAGGTGGAGTTTAGAATGAATGCTTTAGAATGGACCAATCAGAGCAGAGTATGCTCTCTGAAAGGAGGAGTTCAGAATGAATGCTTTAGAATGGACCAATCAGAGCAGAGTAGGCTCTCTGAAAGGAGGAGTTCAGAATGAATGCTTTAGAATGGACCAATCAGAGCAGAGTATGCTCTCTGAAAGGAGGAGTTCAGAATGAATGCTTTAGAATGGACCAATCAGAGCAGAGTATGCTCTCTGAAAGGTGGAGTTTAGAATGAATGCTTTAGAATGGACCAATCAGAGCAGAGTATGCTCTCTGAAAGGAGGAGTTCAGAATGAATGCTTTAGAATGGACCAATCAGAGCAGAGTATGCTCTCTGAAAGGTGGAGTTTAGAATGAATGCTTTACAATGGACCAATCAGAGCAGAGTATGCTCTGTGAAAGGTGGAGTTTAGAATGAATGCTTTACAATGGACCAATCAGAGCAGAGTATGCTCTCTGAAAGGAGGAGTTCAGAATGAATGCTTTACAATGGACCAATCAGAGCAGAGTATGCTCTCTGAAAGGAGGAGTTCAGAATGAATGCTTTAGAATGGACCAATCAGAGCAGAGTATGCTCTCTGAAAGGTGGAGTTTAGAATGAATGCTTTAGAATGGACCAATCAGAGCAGAGTATGCTCTCTGAAAGGAGGAGTTCAGAATGAATGCTTTAGAATGGACCAATCAGAGCAGAGTATGCTCTCTGAAAGGTGGAGTTCAGAATGAATGCTTTAGAATGGACCAATCAGAGCAGAGTATGCTCTGTGAAAGGTGGAGTTTAGAATGAATGCTTTAGAATGGACCAATCAGAGCAGAGTATGCTCTCTGAAAGGTGGAGTTTAGAATGAATGCTTTAGAATGGACCAATCAGAGCAGAGTATGCTCTCTGAAAGGAGGAGTTTAGAATGAATGCTTTAGAATGGACCAATCAGAGCAGAGTATGCTCTGTGAAAGGTGGAGTTTAGAATGAATGCTTTAGAATGGACCAATCAGAGCAGAGTATGCTCTGTGAAAGGTGGAGTTTAGAATGAATGCTTTAGAATGGACCAATCAGAGCAGAGTATGCTCTCTGAAAGGAGGAGTTTAGAATGACTCCTTTAGAATGAATAGTCGTTTTTCAAATATGATACATAAAAAAAGTGCATTATTGTTTATTCATTTATTTACAATGTATTTATATAGGTTGTCTAATAAGAACAATTTAATGCCAAAAAATTATAATTTTCCAGGCTTTACAGGGTTAACACTCCAGGTTTCTCAGTAGAAAAAAATGTAGTTGCATGGTTTTAGCATGCTAAATTAACACACTAAATTAATTTGCATACGAACATATTTTGTTGCGGGTGACATAATGCACATTAATGTAGTAATGAAAGTAAACTAACCCACATTCTATAGTAATGGTGACCGTATTGACCTGAAGTGTTTCCCATAAATAGGGTTTAATTTCACAAATGAGATTTGAGATCCATTATAGTGTTTTGATGTGATACCTGCTTATACCTCACTATTAGCTCACGAGTGTGTGTTTGTTACTATACACATGTTCAGGCACAATGACACGTGTGTTTGTATGTGCCCTTGTGTTAACCACACTCTTCCTGTGTGTAGAACCGCTCGCCTGGGAACTGTTTGCTTTGTTTATGTGAACTGTGTTTGTTGTTGCAGAGAACAGCTTCACTTCACATTTACTATGATTTACACCCCGACATCAAGTGCTTTACTGTGTGTGTGTGTGTGTGTGTGTGTGTGTGTGTGTGTTTGCTGCGTCGGTTTTGCCTCAATACATTATTCATTTCACCCCTGGGTATTTAAGCCTCTCTCACACACAGACACATACACACACACACACACACACACACTTTAGTGCGGCTGTCCTAATGAGGACTCTCCATAGACATACTGATTTTTATACTGTACAACTATAGATTCTGTGAAATGTCCTCTTACCCAAATTTATAGCATAATACCCTTGTAATTACCAGTTTGTAACCTAAAAAATTGCCCTCGTAAACCCGCCCACACACACACACACACACACACACACAAACATCTGCGGTTTAACTCAATCAAAGGCATGCTCAAACAAGGATCTTCACACAGAGAAAAGGACAAGATTTATAGAGTTATTACAGCTGCAGTGTGTGTGTGTGTGAGTGTGTGTGTGTGTGTGTGTGTGTGTGTGTGAGTGTGTGTGTGTGTGTGTGTGTGTGTCTGTGTGTGTGTGTGAGTGTGTGTGTGTGTGTGTGTGTGTGTGTGAGCGTGCGTGTGTGTGACATCTAGTAATGTACAAAAAAAAAGAACGTATTTATATTAACCTAAAAAAAGCTCTATTTAGAAGAACGTTTAACTCACTTTTAGCACCACACAGTGGACATTTCACCTCAGAACTGCCGCGATACGTGTAATGAACCACGTAATATCATTAAGCACAAATGCTACCACATTCACAACATTTTTATGAAATCAGGCTGGTCGCTAACTTCCCAACAGTTAGGTCTCCAAATCATTCCACGTAAAAACTTACCCTGGTGGGATGGTCCCTCGGCTCGGCGTGATGCGTTGCGTTCCCGGGCGGTTCAGATTATTCTGTCCGTTAATAGAAAGCACGTGTTTGGCCGGCAGGGTGACCAGCGCAGGGGCACATGGGAAATTGACCCCGCTCATCTCCACTTTCCCACCCCCTCCTCCACCTATTGAAATGTTGTTATGGTAACCTCCGGCAACTGTCATCGTGGGCGACCAAAGGGAGGTGCCAGTGAAGGTGTTGCTCTGTCTCATGGCAGCAGCGTTCTGATTGGCTCCACCCTCCGTCCCGTACAACTTCCTCCTCTGCTGCAGGGCCAGTAAGGCATTGGATGCCACTCGTGTGCTGTGCACCAATAGACATTGCTGGCACGTGCACGGAGTGCCCGAGTTGGTGCCCACGGGCCAGGACTGCGATTTAGGTATGGATCCAGCAATGAGCGGGTGCGCGAGGTCCATTCGCCGGCGGATGCGTCGTTTTCTCTGGCTCTGCCGGTTGGTCTGCGACATTCCATCAAAGTCCACCAGATAGCTGAAGCCGAGCGAGCTCAGGTCGAGCCACGGGTGCTGCTTCTCATATGCGTTCTGGATGCTAACGCACAATTCCATGTCATACGGCATCCAAGATCCACAATCGTTTTCCCACTCCCACACGATGCCCTTGCCTGGCGCAGACGACGGATCGTAGAAATTGCGCTGGACGGGTCGCATCGTGCCTACAAAGAAACAGAAGGAGAGAAAGTGTTTTATATATTTGAAGTTAAATATGTCAAATAAAATTTAATGTGTATAAAACAATTAATTAAAATATAACAAAGCCCTTAAAGAGACAATTAATCATCATAATCGCAATTATTTGTTTAACAATTAATCGTCAGCCAAATTGAAATATTGCGATTCTAAATCTAATGATTCTTAAAACGATTAATCGGCCGAGTACTTTAACGATTAATCAATCGCTCTTAACCACCAGTTGTGCTTGTGCCTTGAGTTAATAGCTGATATTAAACATGTGCTTATTACAGTAAAGAAATGAGGATGAAAGAATGATTAATCGATTTAATTACATGATGCCCAGATGAATTAATCCCGATTAATCGCAATTAATCGCATAGACAACTATTAAAATATTTTTTTATAATAAAATTAATCGCACTGAATTTGGCCAAATTTGAAGGCAGCATTACATATATGCTTCACAAAATGAAGCACATAAAATTATACTCATATTTCACTCAATTCTGAAAAACATTCATTAAACAATTTTAATCAACAGTAACTACGCTCTGAAGGTGTTTTTAAAGATTTTCTGTTTCAGTGGTATATTCAAAATGAAAGGCTTATAACTAAAAAAAAAACACAAAAAAAACAAGAAGTGTTTGGTATTATTTTAAAGAAAACTTTTCAAATGTTTTAATGATAATGATAATGATAGACTGCTTGCAAATCATGTCAACTGTATCTGAGAAAAACATTGTGTTGATACGACAAAGCAATCAAAAGTTACAACATTACAAATATAATTGATCAAAGTGTCCAAAAACATCTCCAAACAAATAAAAGATAATAATTGTACATAAGAACTAATTACACATGCAAACACAACAATGACTAAAGGTTTGCATAGCATGCAGACATGATTTTAGTCATGAGATTTCACAGAATGAGTTTCATTCTGTGTCATTTGAGTCATCATTGAGTCTGTGTCATGTATTTGGCGCCATCTCCTGGTGGTCATATGTAACATTGTGCTTCATGTGGATTATCTAATGATCAATACATCTGATTATCTTGTGTGTGTACTCGTTTGAAAGATAATCATCTCATTCAGTTTCATTCTGTGTCATTTGAGTCATCATTGAGTCTGTGTCATGTATTTGGCGCCATCTCCTGGTGGTCATATGTAACATTGTGCTTCATGTGGATTATCTAATGATCTATACATCTGATTATCTTGTGTGTGGACTCGTTTGAAAGATAATCACCTCATTCAGTTTCATTCTGTGTCATTTGAGTCATCATTGAGTCTGTGTCATGTATTTGGCGCCATCTCCTGGTGGCCATATGTAACATTGTGCTTCATGTGGATTATCTAATGATCTATACATCTGATTATCTTGTGTGTGGACTCATTTGAAAGATAATCACCTCATTCAGTTTCATTCTGTGTCATTTGAGTCATCATTGAGTCTGTGTCATGTATTTGGCGCCATCTCCTGGTGGCCATATGTAACATTGTGCTTCATGTAGATTATCTAATGATCTAGACATCTGATTATCTTGTGTGTGGACTCGTTTGAAAGATAATCACTGACTCTAAATAAAGATATGTGATATTTTATTATTTTATTTTACATGAAGTTATAAGCAAAAACGCGGCATAAAAACAACACCAGCATAACAGTCAAAGACATATATTTAGCTGTTACTCGCTATATTTTTGTCTGTGAGTAAAACAAATTGTCTGGTTGTATTTTACTCTTTGAGAGCTTTCCAACAACATATGACACATGAATATTTGATCAGTTTGATTTTTTTATGGATTTCAATAATATGTGCAGAGCACATTTTTTTAAAAAATTATCAAAACTGAACAATTCTGATTTGTCTGTAAATTTTAAAGCACTTGTTCAGTTTTCATCATAATGTCTGCATGCATTGGAAAGTAGAGCTTCTAAACTTTCAAACGAAACCTATTTTGTATTGGTCAAGAATTATGGTATAAATATTTTGTCAATTTAATTTTTTTCTCGCGGGCCCATCCAAGCTTAAAGGGTTAAGTTAGGATGCTGCCTATGTAGTGAGAGAGCGAGAGAGAGAGAGAGAGAGAGAGAGAGCAAGAGAGAGAGTGAGAGAGAGAGGGAGAGAGAGAGAGAGAGAGAGAGAGAGAGAGTGAGAGAGAGAGAGAGAGAGAGAGAGAGAGAGCAAGAGAGAGAGTGAGAGAGAGAGAGAGAGAGAGAGAGAGCGAGAGAGAGAGAGTGAGTGAGAGAGAGAGAGAGAGAGAGAGAGAGAGAGAGAGAGAGAGAGAGAGAGAGAGGAATTAGGGGCCATTCACACACGACTCAAATAACACATTGCAAAGATGTTACTCATAAACATAAACCAACAACTGAAAAAAGTATTCCCCAAAATGCATCCTGTGTCAACGGACCCTTAGATCTTCAAGTTCTATTTTAAGAAAATAATAACGACTAGATAATCTTGTACCAATGGCACCAAATCAAAGGTTGTTATCCAATCAAACTCTACCGTATTTTGTTACCTGGTCGAAGCTCGTCCAATTTGTCAGATGTCTACCTGGACCTCAAATCTGGAGTCACATGGTGAGCAGCGAATGGAAATAAACCGCGCACAGCCACAACACTGAACCACGAAGAAATGAAGATGGCGAACAAGCGCTCAAAGTGCAGAAAACATTCACGTTCACTCACTTTCAACTTGTCACGTCTTTCCACACAAGACCGCATCCAAACGTGCTCATCCCATTTCTTTTGAGACTCGGAACAGAGTACCAGCCGCATCAAACAGCAGCGCTCCCATACATCCATGTTTGTTTACGTCTGTCATATGTATCCTAAAATAGGGGCGTGAGCTTCCATGTGACAGTCGGAGTGATCCATAGTCATATGGTGAACAAGCACTAAAAAGGTTACTGTCACTTTAAGAGTTCAACGAGCATCTCACATACTCACGCAGTATTTTTTAGCCCATTAGTGCTATTTGTGATTAAAACTAGTATTTAATTTTACGAACAGAAAGGATATTAAAAGATACATTAATGAATGAATGTGGAGTCGCTTCATCTTTGATGGACACACATTACACGGAGGAAACGATCTGTTTTATTCTCAAGCACTTTTGATCAAAACAAGGTGATTTGCCAGGTAATGTGAGCGCAGCGTAGTTCTAGCGGGAAGACTAGCAGCTGTACATCATCGCACCATTAGCTGGGTAACTCCTAGCCAATCACATGTCAGCCATTGCTTTATAAGTCTGCTCACAATCGATCACATTGCTGTTTCAGTGTCCTAACACAGTAACCTCCTCCACCCCAGCACCACTGTTGAGTCCCGTCCTGCACGGGGGGTAGACTCCTCGCCCCTGCCTCCTATCTCCGGCAGGATATGACTATTGCGAGTACAAAAAAGACGGAAACCGTTGCATGTGTGAAAGGGGTTCATGTCTTTAGGATTAGGGTTTGAATTATGGTTAGATTGTATGTCTTTATCATAAACATTATATAGATAATACAGTATATGCCTATGGTATGTCCTCCTTTAGGTAACTAGAAAGACTGGACTGTCACTGGACGACCTCAAAGAAACAGTGGAAGAACAGAACGCCAAACCTCTCCGTCCCGGGAGTCATTGTATCCTCCATAAAAATGCTGCCCGAACATTTCTGCGCCTGGCCACCCCTTTGAAAAACTCCTGGCTCCGCCCTTGGATCTGTAGACCGAAATGAGTTTTTTAACATCCGAGGCCGATATCCAGAGAGCAGGGAGATACAATGCCGATTTATCACACAGTTTAATATATAAATAACATAAATATAAAATGGCTAAAAATATATATAAACACTTATTTAGCACTATATTTACAAAATTTCATACAAAAC
>JAVLUX010000018.1:1120000-1122500 GCA_032164185.1 Moxostoma hubbsi | reverse complement strand
TACTAATAAGCAAAGTGGAAACCGTCACCGTATGAGACTCCATTTAGGGATCGGCCGCATGGAGCGATGCTGCCAAAATGAATCTGCCTGGTATTATTTAATTGGCCAGTTCAGACAAGACAACTGCTGACCAGACAGAGAGAGAAAGTGGAGGTATCTTGGCTTTGCTCCATCACCTTTACAGGTTAATTGTTTTAAAATACTTCCATGTGCAAACGTTAAGCATGATGATAATACAACAGAGGACGCAGTAAAGGTTAGAACTTGGCAGTGCGATACTGCGGATATTGTTGGCTTTTGTGTGACAAATTGCTTAAGTTCCTCATTTTGTAAGTCGCTTTGGATAAAAGCGTCTGCCAAATGACTATATGTAAATGTTTATTGCCCTATAAGTTCTAAGACTTTGTAAAATACATATACTGCATGTCATATCCGGATGTTAAAATACATTAATAAGCAGCATGCCACTGTAACAAGGTTAGGATTGGGAAAGGAGGAGGCGAGAACCGGCTTGACACTATAAATAAAGTTTAATGATAAACTTAAACAAAAAGACACAAACATAAACACTTTCAGGGCAGCTGCCCGTAACTCTCTCTCTCTCTCCCCCAAACTGCCGCCTCCGGTCCTCTTTATCCCTCTCGAGGGTTTGATTAGCCTGATTAGAGGCCGGGTGTGCAGCATCACGACCGGCCCCGCCCTCCGCCCCCGCCACAGCTGCGTTTTCACTTATAACTTCACGAAAATTAAACAGACCATAAAACATGTAGAGCTGTCGGAATTATCAAGTTAATTGCATGCGATTCGTTTAAAAAGCTTGACGCGTACATTTTTTGTATTTCCAGTGCATTAATTACCACTGAAGCACGGCAAGTTTTAACTATCACTCTGCTTTTCCCGTTGAGTTCAAAGCGGTGCTGGACGCTGGCGTTGAGGCTCTGATGCGAATCATGAACGCAGCTTCACGATTACTGTAGCAAAGCGGATAGTCACAGTCCACCAGCAGATTAATATTGTGGAGGATGAGAGTTTAAGAGATTTCATGCATTTTATTAGATAATCCATATGAAGCACAATGTTACATATGACCACCAGGAGATGGCGCCAAATACATGACACAGACTCAATGATGACTCAAATGACACAGAATGAAACTGAATGAGATGATTATCTTTCAAACGAGTCCACACACAAGATAATCAGATGTATAGATCATTAGATAATCCACATGAAGCACAATGTTACATATGACCACCAGGAGATGGTGCCAAATACACGACACAGACTCAATGATGACTCAAATGACACAGAATGAAACTGAATGAGATGATTATCTTTCAAACGAGTCCACACACAAGATAATCAGATGTATAGATCATTAGATAATCCACATGAAGCACAATGTTACATATGACCACCAGGAGATGGCGCCAAATACATGACGCAGACTCAATGATGACTCAAATGACACAGAATGAAACTCATTCTGTGAAATCTCATGACTAAAATCATGTCTGCATGCTATGCAAACCTTTAGTCATTGTTGTGTTTGCATGTGTAATTAGTTCTTATGTACAATTATTATCTTTTATTTGTTTGGAGATGTTTTTGGACACTATGATCAATTATATTTGTAATATTGTAACTTTTGATTGCTTTGTCGTATCAACACAATGTTTTTCTCAGATACAGTTGACATGATTGGGAACAAAACAAAAGCAGTTTTGTTCCCAAATTTTTTTACTTTTTTTTAAGAAAAACTACATTTTTGGCTCTTTTGTGTGTGTGTGTGTGTGTGTGTGTGTGTGTGTGTGTGTGTGTGTGTGATTTTTCAGCAGTTTCTTAGGCTGAGAGTCTAAGAATGTGTCATAATCTATATTATTAAAAATATTTTGATACCAAACACTTGACCGTCCTTGTTTGTTTTGTTTTGTTATAAGTCTTTCATTTTGGGTATTCCACTGAAACAGGAAATCTTTCAAAACAACTTCAGAGCTTAAAGGGTTAAGTAAGTCATTGATAGTTTGACTTGCTTAAGAGTGTAAACATTGTAACTAAACGTTCATCTGTTGGTTACAAAAATGAAATAAAAAGCGCATTAAAATAATCCCGATATTCACGATATATATATATATTGTCCAGCCCTTGTGGTACTTTGCCAGAATAAGCTTGATAAGCTTCAATGAAGACCAGACTTTATGATGATAGTCAAAAGACTGGCTATGAAAGATTCGCTCTGGCCTGACCAGGATATATTTTCTCACTTCCAAAAATGCACAGGAAACACATGAGTACTGTATGAACCCTGTGTGAGCATCCACTGTCTGAATCTTTGTCCCCAGAGAACAAGAGAAAATAGACCATCATTTCCAATGAATATATGAGTAGAGAGAAGGGTTGCTGGGAACTGATGCTACATATGTCACACACACACACACACACACACACACACACACACACACACATACACACAAAGATAAGTTTCATTCTCAGTAAGAAT
>JAVLUX010000018.1:1107500-1115000 GCA_032164185.1 Moxostoma hubbsi | reverse complement strand
AATGGTAAGAAAAAAATGACTGAAAACAACCTATTTACTTATTCTACCCCTGAAAACATTTCACTGGATCAAACTCAAATTAATCGTCCTTTAAAACAGATTCACTAAAATGAATCAGACTTTTTTATGAATCATATGAGAGAGCTCTTTATGAGCGCACCTTTGATCAGTTTCATCTCCTTGCAAAGTGTGCTGATAACTTACTTTGCCATCCTTTCTATAAACATTAATATGGTTAGTTGCATTTTATTATTTGCAGACGGGCAAGGGTGAGGGCGAGGGTTATTTTTACATTTCTATTTGGTGCCGCAAAAATGACAAGGGTCAGAAATTAACCAGGACTCGAGGCAAATATGCCCCAGATATTTCAAATGTATTCAGGTTATCTACCATTTGATTTATTTAATATTATTGTATTCCAGGACAGAGTAGGTTTAATATCGCTTTATTGCTTCTGCAGACACTTTAGTGACCTGTAGCTCTTAAATATCCCCATTGTCTCTGATGCAAGTTTTATTGAACGTGTAGTTAATATCATTTTAGATTTCAAATAAAAGATTAAGTATTTGACATAAATGCTGTGTTTTTTCAAAGACTGTCGATTTAACTTCATATAAAAATAAAGCATTAAAAGCATTAACGCAATTAACACTTTCGCACTTACGATAAAAACTGGTGTGATCTGAAGGGATATGTATGTAGAACCTTCCATGCTTAATGAACTCAGAATCCCATGGTGCATTGCAAAGTAAACAATATGGCGGTGCACATATCCAGCAATCACATTTGCAATTTGCATCTTATCTATCATAATAAATAATTATAATATCTAAAAATCACATTATACAGTACGCTTGATAATATATAGATAATCTGTCCTCCAGTGCATCTGCTGTGAAGTGTAAGGTGAGATTTATTAATGTTACCACAAGCATTAAAGAACTCATGCTGAGGGATCCGTCAGAACAGGAAAAACTCACATGGGAAAGGAAATGTTAATCATGCCTTAATCAAGCCTTTCTGATAGATGCGGATCAGACCTGCACAACGTTCAGAAGGAATTCTGGATCATTCTTCCTTACAGATCTGGTTCAGTTCAGACATATTCTTAGGATGTCTGGTGTGAACACCTCTCTTGAGGTCATTCCACAGCATGTTTAGGATCATTGTGCTGCTGCATCACCAAACTTCTACTGAGCTTCTGCTGGCACAATGCCACCCTGATATTATCCTGTAGGACATCTTGATAAACTTGGGAATTCATTTTGCCCTTGATGACGGCAAGCGGTCCAGTCCCCGAAGCAGCCCCAAATCATGATGCTCCCTCCACTGTACTTCACCGTTGGGATGATGTTTTCATGTTTGTACGCGGTGCCCTTTTTACGCCATACATAGTGCTGCGAGTTCTTCCCAAACAATTCAACCTTAGTTTCATCAGTCCACAAAACATTTACCCAGTAGTGTTGTGGAGTGTCAGGTTGGTCTTTAGCAAACTTCAGACACACATAAATGTTTTTGTTGGAAAGCAGCGGCTTCCTTCATGATGTCCTGCCATGAACACATACCTGTTTAATGTTTTCTGTATAGTAGACTCATGGACAGAGATGTTAACCAGTTCCAATGATTCCTTCAAGTCTTTATTTATCACTCTAAGGCTCTTTATTACCTCATTGAGCATTCTGCAGTGTGTCCTTTGAGTCATCTTGACTGGACGGACACTTCTAGTGAGAGTACCTATAGTACTAAATCATCTCCATTTATAGACAGTTTGTCTAACTGTGGACAGATGAATATCTAACAGCCATTTCTAGAGAGAGTACCTATAGTACTAAATCACCTCCATTTATAGACAGTTTGTCTAACTGTGGACAGATGAATATCTAACGGCCACTTCTAGTGATAGTACCTATAGTACTAAATCATCTCCATTTATAGACAGTTTGTCTAACTGTGGACAGATGAATATCTAACGGCCACTTCTAGTGAGAGTACCTATAGTACTAAATCATCTCCATTTATAGACAGTTTGTCTAACTGTGGACAGATGAATATCTAATGGCCACTTCTAGAGAGAGTACCTATAGTACAAAATCATCTCCATTTATAGACAGTTTGTCTAACTGTGGACAGATGAATATCTAATGGCCACTTCTAGTGAGAGTACCTATAGTACAAAATCATCTCCATTTATAGACAGTTTGTCTAACTGTGGACAGATGAATATCTAACGGCCACTTCTAGAGAGAGTACCTATAGTACTAAATCATCTCCATTTATAGACAGTTTGTCTAACTGTGGACAGATGACTATCTAACAGCCATTTCTAGTGAGAGTACCTATAGTACTAAATCACCTCCATTTATAGACAGTTTGTCTAACTGTGGACAGATGAATATCTAATGGCCACTTCTAGTGAGAGTACCTATAGTACTAAATCATCTCCATTTATAGACAGTTTGTCTAACTGTGGACAGATGAATATCTAACGGCCACTTCTAGTGAGAGTACCTATAGTACTAAATCATCTCCATTTATAGACAGTTTGTCTAACTGTGGACAGATGACTATCTAACAGCCATTTCTAGTGAGAGTACCTATAGTACTAAATCATCTCCATTTATAGACAGTCTGTCTATCTGTGGACAGATGAATATCTAACGACCACTTCTAGAGAGAGTACCTATAGTACTAAATCATCTCCATTTATAGACAGTTTGTCTAACTGTGGACAGATGAATATCTAACGGCCACTTCTAGAGAGAGTACATATAGTACTAAATCATCTCCATTTATAGACAGTTTGTCTAACTGTGGACAGATGGATATCTAACGGCCACTTCTAGTGAGAGTACCTATAGTACTAAATCATCTCCATTTATAGACAGTTTGTCTAACTGTGGACAGATGAATATCTGATGGCCACTTCTAGTGAGAGTACCAATAGTACTAAATCACCTCCATTTATAGACAGTTTGTCTAACTGTGGACAGATGAATATCTAACGGCCACTTCTAGTGAGAGTACCTATAGTACTAAATCACCTCCATTTATAGACAGTTTGTCTAACTGTGGACAGATGAATATCTAACGGCCACTTCTAGTGAGAGTACCTATAGTACTAAATCATCTCCATTTATAGACCATTTGTCTAACTGTGGACAGATGAATATCTAACGGCCACTTCTAGAGAGAGTACCTATAGTACTAAATCACCTCCATTTATAGACAGTTTGTCTAACTGTGGGCAGATGAATATCTGATGGCCACTTCTAGTGAGAGTACCTATAGTACTAAATCATCTCCATTTATAGACAGTTTGTCTAACTGTGGACAGATGAATATCTAACGGCCACTTCTAGTGAGAGTACCTATAGTACTAAATCACCTCCATTTATAGACAGTTTGTCTAACTGTGGACAGATTAATATCTAACGGCCACTTCTAGTGAGAGTACCTATAGTACTAAATCACCTCCATTTATAGACAGTTTGTCTAACTGTGGACAGATGAATATCTAACGGCCACTTCTAGTGAGAGTACCTATAGTACTAAATCATCTCCATTTATAGACAGTTTGTCTAACTGTGGACAGATGAATATCTAACGGCCACTTCTAGTGAGAGTACCTATAGTACTAAATCATCTCCATTTATAGACCGTTTGTCTAACTGTGGACAGATGAATATTTAAACTCTTCCAGATAACTTTGTAACCCTTTCCAGCTTTATGCAAAGCAACCATTCTTGATTGTAGGTCTTCTGAGATATTTTTTGTGAGGCATGGTCAACGTAAGCAGATACTTCTTGTGAATAGCAAACTCAACCTCCAAACTCGTTTCATTAATTGGATGCCAAGTTTGCCAACTCCTGACTCTGTAAGCGGTAGTTCTAGCAGGGAGACTCCGCTCCCCTGCCATCATCACCTCTGGCAGGATCTGACAGTTCAAGCAAACATCTGAGCGCTGAACAGTAGGATGGGGCTTACAGCAAATATTAAACGTTTCTCAATATTTGTAATAATTCCAGTCATCCAGAGTCTTTACTGATAGAAATAATTAGCTTTTATAGACGTCTTTAGCCTAGGGGTTCACTTACTTTTTCCACAGCACTGCGAATGTTTAATGGGGTGTGTTCAATAACGACATGAAAGATTATAATTCTTGGTGTGCTGTTAGCTGTGGCACATTGTGTTTCTACTTGTTACTTTGATGATCACATTTTATGAACAATTAATGCATAAAACCAGCTAATTCCAAAGGGTTCACAAAATTATTCTTGCCACTGTAAATATACATATAATCTAATTTAATGATCTTTATTTGGGGGGTCTTTCTCAGCAAATATGTTTCGATACGTATATGTGATTAATTTGATTAATTCATTGGCATGTCATCTAATTAATTCAACTTAAAAATGTTAAACACTGTAGTTTTGTATGTGTTGCTCACCTGTGTCCTGTCTGAACTGATGCATGGATTGCAGGTCTATCACGTAGGGTGCCAGCTGTGGATCCACTTGCCCCAGTATGACGGTTCCTCTCACGTCGCCCTTCAGAATGTTTTCGATGTGATGGCAGATGGCGGCACTGTACGGCCTCCAGCGACTGTGTTCATTCAACCACTCCCAGACCACCACACGGGCCATGCTCTGAGACGAATAGCCCATCCCCGCCCCCATCGACACCACAACGCCAGAGCCGGGTCGAGCCATTTCAACACCAAATATAAAGGAGATACCACTCCTTATTGGAAACACATTGGGCTGAATTCTTCCAAAAGCTTTGTGTATTCTTGAGACCGGTTTTACACAATCTAAACTGCACAGAGCGTTGTTGAGGTCAACACAAGTCCAGCAGCAAAATGAATTACAGGCTGCTCCATTTACAAGAGGGATTGGTTACTGTAATTGAGTTTGCCCAAATAAACGAGATTAGTCTCTAGTATTCCAGCTCTGTCAGTAATCATGGTCACCAAAGTAACTTCTCTTCACTTCAGAAGAATAATCCATGAATCATGAACCAAAGAGAGTAGATTGGAGATATCTGAGAATATCTATTCTTGTAGTGACCGTCAGAAAACCCTGAAGCCACGGCCCTCGTGTGGTCCTCGTGTGGTCCTGAGGTTCGGTCCGGTCTAGATAGAGTTGAAGAACACACAGCTCTCAAAAAGAACACAAAGTTTCTGTCTCCACAGTCTGCATTCTTGAGCATCTACTGAAACAGACTACAAACAGAAACAAAATTTAGACCAATAAACAAACACCAGGAATTCCCCCAAAACTAGGTATTTTTCTATAAATG
Organism: Moxostoma hubbsi; assembly: GCA_032164185.1. Lineage (NCBI taxonomy): Eukaryota > Metazoa > Chordata > Actinopteri > Cypriniformes > Catostomidae > Moxostoma > Moxostoma hubbsi. Next base: position 1,109,702 of record JAVLUX010000018.1, on the reverse strand, counting down.
AAACCCATCAGACTAACATGAAACCTACCATGCTTGATTACCATAATTATTTGGATAATTTACCATCGGCTGTCATGCTCTTTTGTTAGCAATGCTGCTCCTACCTGAAGGAATATTTGGGGTTCAATGCAAGTTATGCTCAATTAACAGCATTTGTGGCAGGATGTTTATATCCTGCCATATAACAAATGCGATTACAGTGACGCTATTACCAATCCGTAAACACTAAAATACACATCGTTTCAAAGGAATTGCCACAGGGGGTCTGGGTATCTCAGCGTGTATTGATGCTGACTGTCACACCTGGAGTCGTGAGTTTGAATCCAGGGCGTGCTGAGTGACTCCTGCCAGGTCTCCTTAGCAACCAAATTGACCCGGTTGCTAGGGAGAGTAGAGTCACATGGGGTAACCAAATTGGTCCGGTTGCAAGGGAGGGTAGAGTCACATTGGGGTAACCAAATTGGCCGGTTGCTAGGGAGGGTAGAGTCACATGGGGTACCCAAATTGGCCCGGTTGCTAGGGAGGGTAGAGTCACATGGGGTACCCAAATTGGCCCGGTTGCTAGGGAGGGTAGAGTCACATGGGGTACCCAAATTGGCCCGGTTGCTAGGGAGGGTAGAGTCACATGGGGTAACCAAATTGGCCCGGTAGCTAGGGAGGGTAGAGTCACATGGGGTAACCTCCTCGTGGTCGCTATAATGTGGTTCTTGCTCTCAATGGGGCATGTGGTGAGTTGTGCGTGGATGCCGCGGTGAATAGCGTGGAGCCTTCGTCACCATGGTAACGTGCTCAACAAGTCACGTGATAAGATGTGCGGATTGAGGCAACTGAGATTCGCCCTCCGCCACCCGGATTGAGGCGAGTCACTACGCCACCACGAGGACTTAGAGCGCATTGGGAATTGGGCGTTCCAAATTGGGGAGAAAAAAAATGAATAGCCACAGGATGCAAACATTATACATGCTAACACGATTTTAGTGTGATGAAATTGCTTTCTAAAAATTTCTCTGTAAAGTTATAGCCAAGTTTACAACTTTGTTGTCAAGACAACAAAACTGTAATCCTGGTATTGTCTTCTAAGATACCTTTCCACAGATGTGGTCAGTGCGTGATTTAAAATAAGACATTAAAATCATGTTAACACACATATTGTTTATTTGTCTATACTTTTGAAACAGTATTTGAATGTTTACAGATTAAACCCCATTGACTTGCGTTGGAAGTGTCTCACTGGAACACACGTTTGTGCTTTTATAACGAAAAGGAGGAACGAGTCAAAATTAATTTTTGTGGTAATCGACATTATGACACAAATGCTGTTGACTGAGATTAACTTGTATTGAACCCTTAAGATTCCATAATAATGTATGGAACCAGTTTAATTTTCAAAAGTCATGGTTAAAGGTGCCGCTCTAGACTCTATAAACTGCAAACAAGGCTTTCAACCTGTCAATCATTTTGCACCTTCTCATAGTGATGTCATTCACATTATTGAGGCTTAATGCCATTTTTATGCCTTGTTGTTCATAACAGTTGTCAGCTGAGGGCGCTGTTTTACTGCAGTTGTTTTGAACATTTCTGAGCTGAACTGCTCAGTCTTGTGGAAGTAGAACGGCTAAAATCACGTGCAGCATCTTTAAGTTTGATTTTCAAGAGGCTAAATGCTACTATTGATCTATACGTCCTCTAATAATCAGTAATTAACATTTTATCCGATTAACAATCAGAAATGGCAAAACAGGGGTCAGGGGCGAACTGGGAACAAAAAAACGAACCTGTCGAGTGGGGGGATGGGGTGGTGTGGTTTGTGGCAATGTGTTTCGATGTCCCCTTCGGCATACAGTGTCACGGCACCATTGTGCAGCCCCTACATCATATTGCGGCCCACTTTGAGATATTGCGGGGCCAACCAATCGGGAAAAGTCCCTGTTCTCCCAATGGCCAGTCCACCTATGCCAGGGGTTACACAACTGACAATTCCAAAATAGCCCTAAAAACTAGGATATATTTCATGGATTTAAATAAATAAATAAATAAACTGTACTTAGTATTTAGTAAATGCCCAACACAGCCCTTTAGCCTGGGGAAAACTTCTTAAATGTTCTCCATAAACATTATTTTGATGTGTTTCTTTTATTATACACACAACTGTGTATCATTTAATTTATTAAATTGTATATTAATTAGGGCTGACGATTTAAA
>JAVLUX010000018.1:1055000-1102500 GCA_032164185.1 Moxostoma hubbsi | reverse complement strand
ATAAATAAATAAATATATATATACACACACAAAAATATATACATACCTACGGAAGCTCAAAGAGGCCTTGCGTTATTATTATTTTTTCTGTCTCGTTTTCTCGAGATCTCGACAAAACAAAAAGTTGTTTTTGCCTTTAATTTTCTATACAGTTTTTAATTGACCTACAAGGTATGAAGGACAATGAGAGATCCTTGGCAGAAAAGTACAATTGATTATATATAAATGTAAAGTTATGTCAATGCATTACACTTTGGTTATAAAATATTCACCTGCCCTATGTCTTCTAACCAGTCACCTTTCACATTGGCTAAATCAAACATATTACTAAACGCCAGGCAGCACATCACAAACACTTAATAAACGCGTTTTCATCAATATAGCAAGACTCGCTTCTGCACTCAACAGGTGTCAAGAACTGCAACATGCGCGCGCACTCGGATCTAAATCGCGGCTGGCTTGACCGCAGTCATGCAGACGTCCCGGTCCATCAAGTTGGCTTGCAATGAAATTAACCAAACGTTCAGGGTCACTTTATTGTCTACGACAAAGTTGTACACGTGATAGTCTTCTTCTAAGGTGTCTGACACTAATCTGGAAGTTGTCAATGACTGAGAGGCATACAGCTATTTCAGCTTGAGTGAGTCATTGATCAAAGTAATGACGTATTCGGTCATCCATTATGCAACAGTGCGTTTAGCAGTTGCCTCCAGATAGCCTTATTGAAAACAACTTTTTGTTTTGTCGAGATCTCGAGAAAACGAGACAGAAAAAAAATAATAACGCAAGGCCTCTTTGAGCTTCTGTAACATACATATTTTTTATTTATTTTTTTTCTTGATAAAAAAATGTCATCATGGCTGTTAACATGTATATATATATATATTTTATATAAAAATATTTTTAAAAATATTTTGCATTTTATTGTAAATAAAATTAGCATTTTAGTATATATATAAAATATAAAAAATTCTTGCTTAAAAAAAATGTAATCGTGGCTATTAACATTTACATGTAAAGTTTATATGTATAAATGTTTTCCAACTCAATAGACTAAATACAAAATTAAACAAATTATAATAAAATGCAAAGTAATCAAGATACTTTTTGAATGTAACAGTATTCTGATTACCAATGATTTACACTGTAACTGTATTAGTTACTAATATTTAGTATTTTAAGTACGTAATCCATTTACATAGAAGTCTTAAAGGTGAAAAACAGCCAGTTAGAAGTTTGGTCTTGGTTAAAGTGAGATGTGCTTTATGTGTAAATCCTGACATTTAAATGTATGTTTTAGCGAGGGCTGTCAATCGATTAAAAATGTAATCAAATTAATTACATGGTGTCCCAATTAATTAATCACGATGAATCGCATTTAATCGCATATACAAATATTTGCTGTGAAAGCCCCTCATATAACAATAATTCAATATATCATGATGAAATAATTGTACATAGTTATCTTTAAATATTTAACAATTATATATATATATATATGTTAACAGCCACAATTACATTTTTATTTATCAAGAAAAAAATAAAATAAAAAAAGTGTTTTGAATGCAAGAACGTAACGCATGTTTGTGTTGTTCTGCTGAAGTGTTTCTTCACTGTATAAACTGTGTGTTGCTCATACAGCTGAAGTGTCACTTACTGCCCCCTGGAGTAAACAGGTGGTACTGCAAGCATTGCTCAGGAATCTTCCTTATACGGAAGCAAGTACGTTTTTTTTAACGCATAATTTTTTATAAAATTAATCGCACTGAATTAACGCGCTAAATCGACAGCCTTTTCTTCCGATTGAGTTTAAAAATGGCTCTATTTTGTACGATATTAGCCAAATAAAACAGTGGCCATTTACATTGCAGTTCTAAGGAGGCGCTTACGCCGAAACCGAGCGCTTCAGACAGAGGGCCAGAGACAGGCTGGAAAATGATGAAATATGAAGAAATTATGACTGTTTTGGTGCAAAAAAAAAAAAAAAAAAAAAAAAACTTTACTAACATCATCAGTGGACCTCAGGGAAGATAATAAAATTATTTAAAAAAGACCATTTCATGACCCCTTTAATGGGAAAATTTTTACGTTTTCAAAGATGACAGAATTCTCATTTTTGTGTGCACCACAGCAGAATGAGGACAAATCAGTGCAGCACAATCGAATCTCAAAGTATAGATCATCATCATTGTTATAATTAGCATAAAGAAGCACAGAGCATCATCATAAACATCAGCGGATGGTGACTGACCTTCAGTGCTGGTGAGAATCGCCGCGCACAGGACGAGCAGCAGAAGAGATGTGGTTTTCAGCTCCATGGTTGAAACAGCAATGATACTGAAAACATCTAAACATGCAGGTTCCTGTTACCACCCTGAATCTATGACCTGTCTGAACATGTCACTGTGTCAATGAAAATGCTGTAACAGATTCAGAGATGATAAAACTATTTTAACAGATGTTTTTCCAACCCCACCTTCAATTTGCATGCAAGTAAACGTAACTATAGGCGTTTCCTGAATGTTGTGCTACTTTGGTATTTACATGCATTCTTGTGTTACATGACGAGTGATGTGCAGTTCAGATAGTTTTACAGCTGAATAGTTTTTCATTATGTTGTAAAGCAGTTCATGTTCATGGGCAAGGAAGAGGTGAGAAACCGGCTTGACATACAAACTAAAGGTTTAATGTGAAACTCAAAAGACAAACACATAAGACGTGTCCTTGAACGATCTCTCTCTCTCACGTACATCCTCCGTGGTCGGCCATTCACCCTCTCGGAGGCTTGATTAGCCCAATTGAGGCCCCGCCCTCCACCGTGCCACATTCCTCCCTCGGGGCGGGTGGGTTTTGGGGGGGGGTGGGGGGGTGTTCTTCTTGCACTGAGCAGTACCTCCCCTCCCACAAACAACATAATTTAAAAAAGAGGGAAAAGGCCAACGCAGAGCGGGAGCGAGAGAGAGATTAAAAAAAATGTACTCGCCGGTTCTCCAATACGCCGTAGCTTGTTCCTCAGCCACTCCTCCACCCTCTACTGAATGGCAGCCGTGCCTCTCCAGGCTGATCCGAGGCAGTCCTCCAGTCCCTGGTGGACGGAACGCCCCGCCACGTTCTCGGGGAGCCGAAGGGGACTCCCCCGCCCCTGGCAGTGGTTCTCCCGGTCGCGATCCCCTCCCCGCTCACGGACGGCGGTTTTCCCTCGACCCCTCCACTTTTCAGCAGCTGGTAGGGGCATCCCCCGCCCCTGGCAGCGGCCCTGACCGCTCTAGGCGGTCGGCTAGGAGCCCCTTCTCCCCTCGCGGTCGGCGGCCGTTCCTCCGCGTCCAGGCGGCTGGGCTCCTCCGTCCCCCGGCAGATGGCCGCGGTTGCTTCGTTGGGGTAGTGGCGAGAACTCCGCTACGGCGTATCCCTCTTCCTTCCCGGGCTTTCGGCACCAATGTAAAGAAGTTCGCCCTCACGGGCAAGGAAGAGGCGAGAAACTGGCTTGACATACAAATAAAGGTAAAAGACAAACACATAAGACGACAAGAACGATCTCTCTCTCACGCACGTCTTCCGCAGTCGGCCTTTAACCCTCTCGGAGGCTTGATTAGCCCAATACGGGACCGGGCGTGTTGAGTCACGACCCGGCCCCGCCCTCCACTGTGCCACATATGTGTTATCAAGTTCGATCAACCAGTGTTGGGGAGTAGCTAACTACATGTAGCGACGCTACTAACTTAACTACATTTTTCAGTAGTGATCAACTGTGTTATGCACTGGGAGTTTTATTGCGTTTGATCTGGTTTTAACACTTCTCTCATGCTTTTATGACACATGTCCACCTTTTGACCTCCAAAAACGACCCTTATTATTGTATTAATATTAACATTCGTTTTAGATGTGTTTGAATGTGCAGTAGATGAAGCATGTCTGGCTGGTTTTCTATATAACGGAACAAAAGTTTTCTTAGTCAAAAACTGAAAAAAGTTGTTTGTGTTTAACTTTAATATATTTACATTTATGCATTTGGCATACGCTTTTATCCGAAGTGACTTACAGTGCACTTATTACAGGGACAATCCCCCCGGAGCAACCTGGAGTTAAGTGTCTTACTCAAGGACACAATGGTGGTGACTGTGGGGATCGAACCAGCAACCTCCTGATTACCAGTTCAGTGCTTTAGCCCACTACACCACCACACTTTTACAGTATATCTTTAATATTTTCATCTGCGTCAGTCCTTTACTTTCTCTTTTACAGTATATATATTTTTAGGCATTTGTGGTACTTCCATGTGAATGAGTTTAATAGAGTTTAATATTACGTGCATTTTTAAGTTCAGTTCTACATTTTAAAGTAATTCCAAAATATAAATATAAATATAAATTTGTGGGGTTCAAGCTATTAAGGTCATTTAAGTAAATATGCAAGTGATATTAAGTATTAATTAGACAGTTCATTAGCACTTAAAACAACGTTAAAGTGACTTAATTCTCAGAAGCATCATGCAAGGTAGCACAGAAATATGGCATTTTTTACATTCGAGATTGTTTTAGGCAGGGCTGGACTGGTAATCTGGCATACCAGGCATTTTCCTGGTGGGCCGATGCACTTTTGGGCCAATCAGGGGCGTAATGGCCGTCGGGAGACACGAGCGGGCCGGTGGTTCGGCCACGAAATGGGCCGAATGGGCCATGATAAGAACAATGAGCTGAACGGACCACAAAACGGCGCCCACGATATGCAGAAAAGGACAGCGGACACGCCCCGCACGCTCAACAACATTTGCCCCCCCCCCTTCACAAACCAGCCCTGGTTTTAGGGTACCAAGTGGGACAGGTGCACAGTTTTTGGCTTTCAGATTGACCTCCTAAGTGGCTAAAATTTGGTGATAATATGTCAATCCATTCGAAAGTTATAAAATTTAAGTAAAAGACGCCCCACCCCATTTATACATTTTGGAGTACCGTTGCAACAATTGGGCAAATGGCCTAGGACTTTGAAAAAGTAGTTTTTTTTTTAAATAATCTTACATATTTAACAAACAATTTAATACACACCGATGCTTCTTGAGGCAAAGTTGTTTAGAATAAAAAGATCGATCATATGCCATGAATAATGTGTGTCTGTGTGAAACACAACTGTATATACAGCCATTTACACGAATGAAAAACGTGATAGCGCCTCTCGGTGGCCAATCTGTTTGACATATTGCACAGACCTCTTCGGCCAGGAGACAAATTGCCCTACCAAGTTTCATTCCGATCGGCCTTTTTAACTCAAGCTACTAGCTGCTGAAATTTGATTGGTTGATGGCGGACATGTTTTTAAAGATATGCGACTGTCCTCGTAGACTTTGATGGCATCACGGAAAAAGACAATGCATGAAAAATGTCAAGTTGATCGGACCTTTGGTTCCAGAGGTAGAGCCATGTTTACGTTGTTAATTATTATAGCGCCACCAAGAGGCAGAGGCGCCAAATTTGTTGGTAATATCTCATTCGGTTAAAAAGTTGTAACCGTTTTCGTAAAAGTGGCCATGCAAGCTACGTAAGTTTTGGCGTACCTTTCCAACGATGCATCGAAAGTTCAAAATTTTTTGGGATAATTATCAATACTGGGACTCCAGAGAATCTTTATGCACTGGCTTGTTCTGATCGGGCAAATCGCCTAGGACTAGTTTGAAAATGTATTCAAAAATTGCGGGAAAACGAGTGGGCGGAGCTTATATTTGGCCACAACTAAAAAGATTCGCCATGACCCAAGGAATCATACGGCAAGAGAGTTTTGTTTCTAGGCCATACCATTTGAGAGTTTTGGCCCAAAATGTACGATTTTTTTGTTTTGTTCGCTATAGCACCCCCACATTGGTCGATCAGACCGATTCCAAGTCTCTAGGCCTTACGCTTTGGTATTTCATACTTGAACCCCTAAAGAAAGCTAAATACTGTATGATGCACTGAATAAAAAACCTGTTTACCTAAAAAAAATGTCATGTAGTAGCATCAAAAATATAATTTAAGATCATCAAAACAGCCTAAATATACTAGGTTACTGCAACAATTTTTTTTATGGGTTGTTTTTCAAACCTGACTGACAGGATTTATCAAAGAATAAGAAACAGAGCATTAAGAAAGCCACAGGCAGGTATTGACTCTGGATTTACTGTCTTTACATAATAATAATATAAAAGCTGCAACAGGTTATACAACTTCTGGGACAAAAGCAACGGAAACCCTTTTAAAATAAACTGTAAATGATCTGCAATAACAAACCAGATTCACATTTGACCATTTATTACATATTTACACACTGGAGACACTGACGTGTTGTGCAACACGCATGAATTACAGATCATCAGAAATCTCTTTGACCTCTAGAGGCCAAATTCAACAGACGCAGAAGGATTTCTCCCGAAACAGTCTTGAGTCTACTGGGATCTTCAGACTGATCGGATCTGACGTCTTCCAAACATTCCGAGTCCACAACACAACTCACTGCAAGGAATAAGTGAAAATGCAACAGTTACAGTAAGTAAATAATAACAACTATTAAAATGTTAAGAATGATTAACGATGATGTCACGCACTCTATCCAAAACCCCGCCCTCAAAGACATGTCCGCCAACCTGATGTCAGCAAACCAAATAGTGCATAAACAAAGGCCCCTCCCCTAAAATCAGGCGGTTGCAACATATTATGTGTGCTATTCCAGATAAAAATATCTTTACATGTATAATCACGTAACCTCACTGACCTGAGTCACAACAGACGCCAGGAGCAGCGCAGCGTCCTTCAGCTCCACACGGTCTCCCTCCGGTCTCACAGGGGCTCGGCAGGTGATTCTCCTCCATGCAGCTCATCGTCTCTGGAGAACCCACGAGACAACCCAGAGCCGCTCCACAGCAGATACTGGGACCGTAACAACGGCCTGCATTCCCAGGACCACACGACACACACTACAGAGACAGAGATAAAAGACCATATGACCTCAAACAAACAATATTGTCATTAGAAATAACAAATCATGCAAAGTCATGCTTACATTACAACAATGTACAATAACACAAATATTGGCTACACTGAATATAGCATAAAAAGTATGACATGAACAGAGTAGTACCCTGCGATTGTTCCCTTTTAAGGGGCTATGATCTTAGGTTTAGTTTAAGTCAATTAAGTAACTCCGTACTTAACTGTAATGTTCACAAATCAGTGACACATTGACAATAGAGAATTCTCACTGAATGAAATAAAGACAAATGAAACACTGTTTCAAATATTGTGTATGTTAGCACTTGTGAATATTATTCTATGAAGGCTTGATTCAAAAAAACTCGATATGAAATGCAGTCGTTTCCAATAACAACTATTCAAAACATGATGTATATATTGATTATATCTTATAAGGCATGTATCGATGCATAGATGTTTAATTAAAGCATTGATAAAGGTGTTGTACCTGTCTGCTGGTGTCTGGCTGAGATCTCTTCCCTCCACGCGGACAGTTTTGGATGTAGCAGGCAGATGAGAGCGCGAGCAGACAGAGGATGCACGTGGGCAAAAAAGAGTCAGACATCTCGACACACTGAACAACTGATGCTCACTGACGCCTTAAATACACCTGCACCATCAGGACCATCAGAGAGCAACTCCTCCTCCTCACACACACACACACAGAGATGACATATGAATTCATCCATCTCAAATCAGCAACGATAAATGATGAACTTTTGTCACGATGACCTTTTTTGTATTTGACTGTCAAATGACATTTTAATGTAGTTTGATTTTCCCCCTTTCCATTTGACCCTATCACCTCCCGTCTTCTGCATGCTGTCTCTCCATCAATCTTGCCCACACTCACACACCTCATCAACACATCTCTTACAACTGAAAACTTTCCCAACACATCCAAGCATGCTAGAGTTTCTCTACTGTCACTGGACTTCCTGTTGCTGATGGCACGCTGCATGAGAGTTTGTTTGTAAGCCTACTCAGGCTGCTTAGCATTGCTTATTCTTATTCTCAAACGTTCATCGTTATATTCATCGTTATATCCTTTGTCATTTTACCGCGTTTCAGGTTATTCCGCTTTTCTACTGTTTCGTCGGCGTGTATTATACCTGTTGCTGCTGGCACCTAGCTAGAGTCTGTGTTTGTAGCCTGCTAGTTTTTTAGCATCCCTCGTATTATTCTCTTATCACGATTCAACTGTGTGCATATTCAACCTGCATCCGCGTTCTATTTTTAATCGCGATTAAACTGCGTGTATTTTCTCAGCGCGCACCCGTTTTTTCTCCTCTGCGGTACACAGATTATTGCATCGATCTCAAAGCACCGCTTATCAAGAACAATCAACAACAACAATTAATTTTGCGAGGGATTCACATCAATCTCAAACCCTCACCGCTCAGGAACAACCAACAACAAACAATTTGCGGTAAGCCATGGCATCCGCTCATGTTATTTCTTCCTGCATTGCATGTCACATGTTTACTATAGCTTCTTCCGTCAGCAGTGAGGGATTCACATGTGATAAATGTAAGGAATTAGTCAGGCTGATGGAGAAGGTTAATGAGTTAGAGACTCGCGACCGAACGCTAGTGGATGTCAGTGAGAAAGAGAAGCCTGTAGATGCTGTTTCGGATGCTGGTAGTACAGAGAGCAACATACGCACTTTGGTTCCGGCTGTAGAGCCCCTGCAGCAGGGTGTTTGGGTGAAGTCTCGGCGGCATACATGCTCGACAAAGCAACACCACTCTCCTGTTCCTGTTAGGGTTTTCAATCGATTCTCCACACTCAGTGATACACCCAATGAGAATCATGTTGAAAGAGCCCTTGTTATTGGTGATTCTATTATAAGAAACGTGGAAATAGAGACTCCAGCCACTATTGTTAATTGGATATTGGGGGTCAGAACGTCTGACATCAAATAAAATTTACAAGTGCTGGTTAATGCTAAATGTAGATTTTCTAAAATTGTTATCCATGTCGGCACTAACGATGTCCGGCTTCGCCAGTTGGAGATCACTATAAACCTTGTCACCATGACGAGCAGGGAGGGGACCAGAGCATATTACAGTGTCTGTTTTTTTTTGTAGTTTTTGCAAATTTGCACACTTCTATAGTGTCTTTAGTGTCACTGAATGGCTGGATGTCTGAGTGGTGTCTGAAGAATAAAATAGGATTTATAGACAATTGGAAGAGTTTTTGGGGTAGACCTGACCTGCTAAATAGAGACGGACTCCATCCCTCCAGGGAAGGTGCCGCTCTCCTCTCTATTAATTTGGTTCATAGTCTTAATGATATTATTTGACTAACTGCGGCCCAGGTCAGGAAGCAGACAAACTGGTTAATCTGAACATCTGCTAGCTGCCTTGAGACGTCACACAGGTCACATAAACTACAACACATAGAGACTGTATCACCTAGATATCTCATAGAGACTGTGTCTGTTCCCCGAACTACCAAACACAAACTCCTCATTAAATAATTTAGAAAAAATTTTATTAAGGTCAAACTTGAACAAAACAAACAAATTAAAAATACACATCATATAAAAATAGGGCTACTAAACATTAGATCTCTTTCTACCAAAGCACTAATTGTTAATGAAATGATTACAGATCATAGATTGGATGCGCTCTATTTGACTGAAACCTGTCTTAAACTGGATGAATATATTAGTTTAAATGAATCTACTCCCCCAGGTAATTGTTATAAACATGAGCCTCGTCTGAAGGGTCGAGGAGGAGGTGTTGCTACAATTTACAGTGAAGTTTTTGGTGTTACTCAGAGGACAGGATGTAAATGTGAGTCTTTTGAACTAATAACGCTTAATGTGACACTGTCAGATATAAATAAAAAATATTGTCTTCTTTTGTCCTTGCTACAATGTATAGATCACCCGGGCCTTATTCTGATTTCCTTGGTGAATTTGCACATTTTTTATCCGATCTTGTAGTTACTGTAGATAGAGATTTAATTGTTGGTGACTTCAAAATTCACATAGATAATGAAAATTATACATTGGGATTAGCATTTATCGATATTCTCAACTCTCGTGGAGTCAGACAAAATCTAACAGGACCAACTCATTGCCATAATCATACGCTAGATTTAATTCTGTCATATGGAGTTGATGTTGATAATATAGAAATTCTGCAGCAGAGCGAAGACATCACGGATCATTACCTCGTCTCTTGTATGATGCAATCAGCTAATGTTACTCAATCTACACCACACTATCGTTCAGGTAGAACTATTCTTTCGACCACTAAAGATAGCTTCACTAATAATCTTCCAGATCCATCTCATACACTCAATAAACCCCAAAGCCCAGAAGAACTTGATGAAATAACAAAAAATATAAATGCACTCTTCCCTAGCACTCTTGCTAGTGTCGCCCACTTCGATTAAAGAAAATTAAAGAAATAAGCCCTGCACCATGGTACAATGATCACACTCATGCTCTCAAGAGAGCAGCTCGGAAAATGGAGCGCATGTGGAAAAATACAAAATTAGAAGTAGCTACAGACAGGCACTAAAAGCTGCCAGGTCGGCATATTTTAGTAAACTCATAGAAAATAACCACAACAATCCTAGATGTTTATTCAGTACTGTGGCTAAATTGGTTAGGAATAAAGCCTCAACAGAACCAGATATTATGTCACAGCACAAGAGTAATGACTTCAGGAATTTCTTTACAGATAAAATATTGAATGAAATGAAATAATCAGAAATAAAATTGGAATTATGCAATCATCTGTCATAACACAGTGTCTAATAATTTTCCTCACGTGCAACTTCAATCCTTCGCTGTCATAGGTCATGAAGAGCTAACAAAACTTATAGAAATATCAAAAGCCAAAACATGTTTGTTAGATCCAATACCAACTAAGCTCTTAAAAGAGGTATCTCCTGTAATCTCAGAACCTCTTCTTAATATTATTAACTCCTCGCTATGATTAGGACATGTCCCAAGAAACTTTAAAACGGCAGTTATCAAACCGCTTATTAAGAAGCCACAACTTGATCCTGGAGAACTGGTGAATTATAGACCGATTTCAAATCTCCTGTTTATGTCGAAAATATTAAAAAAGGTAGTGTCCTCCCAAATATGTTCATTTCTACAGAGAAATAGTATATACGAAGAATTTCAGTCAGGATTTAGGCCTCATCACAGTACAGAGTCTGCACTTATCAGTTACAAATGACTTGCTCTTATCATCTGATCACGGCTGCATTTCTCTTCTACTGCTTTTAGATCTTAGTGCAGCATTCGACACGATAGATCACGACATTCTCCTGAATAGGCTAGAGAATTATGTTGGCATTTGTGGAGTTGCATTAGCATGGTTTAGATCATATTTAGCAGACCGCTACCACTTTCTCTATGTAAATGAGGAATTGTCAAACCAAACAAGTGAAATATGGAGTGCCACAGGGATCAGTTTTAGGGCCTCTGCTTCTCTCCATGTATATGCTTCCCCTGGGAGATATTATCAGGAATCTTGGAATAAGTTTCCACTGCTATGCCGACGATACACAACTTTATATTTCTTCAAAACCTGATGAGATTTCACAATTCTCGAAATTAGAAGAGTGTATCAATGAAATAAAAGATTGGATGGCCAGAAATTTCCTTCTACTCAATTCTGACAAAACAGAGGTACTAATTATTGGACCAAAAAACAAAAAAAATAAGTCACTAAAATATAATTTGACTCTCGATAGATGTACTGTTACATCATCTCCAACAGCGAAGAACTTAGGTATTATATTTGATACCAGTCTGTCCTTTGAAAATCAAATTACCGGTGTTTGTAGAATAGCATTCTTCCACCTAAGAAATATAGCTAAATTAAGGCACATGCTCTCTGTTGCTGATGCCGAAAAACTAATTCATGCATTCATGACCTCAAGACTAGATTATTGTAATGCATTACTGGGAGGATGTCCAGCAAGATCAATAAATAAACTTCAATTGGTTCAAAATGCAGCAGCCAGAGTGCTGACGAGAACCAAGAAATATGATCATATTAGCCCCATTTTATCATCGTTACATTGTTACCTGTTAAATTCCGTATTAATTTTAAAATTCTGTTAACCATGTACAAAGCTTTGAATGGTCTAGCTCCGCAGTACTTAAGTGACCTTCTACCACACTATATTCCATCATGTTCATTACGATCGCAAAATTCTGGCCTGTTAATAGTTCCTAGAATATCAAAATCCACAAAATGAGGTAGATCCTTTTCATATTTGGCTCCTAAACTATGGAATAGTCTCCCTAACACTGTTCGAGATGCAGACACACTCTCTCAGTTTAAGTCTAGACTAAAGACTCATCCATTTAGCCAGGCATACACCTCATTTATCCTCCAACCCACAATTAGGCTGCTTTAGTTGGGTCTATCGGAACCAGAAACCAGAAACATTGATCATGATTTATAACTCTGCAATAAATTGAATGGCAGCTATGCTTATATTATTTTATTTGTTTCCCTGTCTCAACCTCAGGACTCCTATCCTGAGGTCACCAGAACCGGCTGGATCCAGCTCCATTCCTGCTTCGTGTCGCTGTGTGATGATGACTAAATGCAGACGGTGCCAGCCAAACAACATTTCGGTCTATTATGATGGACTTCAGAGGATGAACTGATGCCAACTCCAACCATAAGACATGGGATACTTCATATGCCATTGTCTGAATCTTGGATTTAGGATGGACCACACCGAACCTCACCGAAATGACCTGGCAGGTTGAACTGTGTTTCACATCCCTGATCTCTGCCTGCATCACCTCGGTCTATTGATGGACTACCATCTTGAAATGGAATACATAGACTATCAATTGCCAACAAAAGCCTTCATCAGTCAATTAACAAGGACAATTGCATCAATGTGAACTTCTGCAGTTAATCCAGGATGAACTTCAAAGACATTAATCATTAATCTTACAGTTCAAACAAAATCGATGTTTAAACACTGACCCTTAACACTTACTTAGTTTAATAATGTTAAAGCATGACTTTAACTATACATAAGTAATATTTACATTATATTCATGATGTTAGTCAGAGGGGAACTGGCCCCCACAGTGAGTCTGGTTTAGGGTTAGGGTGGGGTTAGTCAGAGGGGAACTGGCCCCCACAGTGAGTCTGGTTTAGGCTTAGGGCGGGGTTAGTCAGAGGGGAACTGGCCCCCATAGTGAGTCTGGTTTAGGCTTAGGGCGGGGTTAGTCAGAGGGGAACTGGCCCCCACAGTGAGTCTGGTTTAGGGTTAGGGTGGGCTTAGTAGGAGGGGAACTGACCCCCACAGTGAGTCTGGTTTAGGGTTAGGGTGGGGTTAGTCAGAGGGGAACTGGCCCCCACAGTGAGTCTGGTTTAGGGTTAGGGTGGGCTTAGTCAGAGGGGAACTGGCCCCCACAGTGAGTCTGGTTTAGGGTTTGGGTGGGGTTAGTCAGAGGGGAACTGGCCCCCACAGTGAGTCTGGTTTAGGCTTAGGGCGGGGTTAGTCAGAGGGGAACTGGCCCCCACAGTGAGTCTGGTTTAGGGTTAGGGCGGGCTTAGTCAGAGGGGAACTGACCCCCACAGTGAGTCTGGTTTAGGGTTAGGGTGGGGTTAGTCAGAGGGGAACTGGCCCTCACAGTGAGTCTGGTTTAGGGTTAGGGCGGGGTTAGTCAGAGGGGAACTGGCCCCCACAGTGAGTCTGGTTTAGGGTTAGGGCGGGGTTAGTCAGAGGGGAACTGGCCCCCACAGTGAGTCTGGTTTAGGGTTAGGGCGGGGTTAGTCAGAGGGGAACTGGCCCCCACAGTGAGTCTGGTTTAGGGTTAGGGCGGGGTTAGTCAGAGGGGAACTGACCCCCACAGTGAGTCTGGTTTAGGGTTAGGGTGGGGTTAGTCAGAGGGGAACTGGCCCCCACAGTGAGTCTGGTTTAGGGTTAGGGTGGGATTAGTCATAGGGGAACTGGCCCCCACAGTGAGTCTGGTTTAGGGTTAGGGCGGGGTTAGTCAGAGGGGAACTGACCCCCACAGTGAGTCTGGTTTAGGGTTAGGGTGGGATTAGTCATAGGGGAACTGGCCCCCACAGTGAGTCTGGTTTAGGGTTATGGCGGGGTTAGTCAGAGGGGAACTGGCCCCCACAGTGAGTCTGGTTTAGGGTTAGGGCGGGGTTAGTCAGAGGGGAACTGACCCCCACAGTGAGTCTGGTTTAGGGTTAGGGCGGGGTTAGTCAGAGGGGAACTGGCCCCCACAGTGAGTCTGGTTTAGGGTTAGGGTGGGGTTAGTCAGAGGGGAACTGACCCCCACAGTGAGTCTGGTTTAGGGTTAGGGTGGGATTAGTCATAGGGGAACTGGCCCCCACAGTGAGTCTGGTTTAGGGTTAGGGTGGGGTTAGTCAGAGGGGAACTGACCCCCACAGTGAGTCTGGTTTAGGGTTAGGGTGGGATTAGTCATAGGGGAACTGGCCCCCACAGTGAGTCTGTTTTCTCCCAAGGTTATTTTTCTCCATTAATCAACATCTTATGGAGTTTTGTGTTCCTTGCCACAGTCGCCTTCAGCTTGCTCACTGGGGTTAACAATTTAATTACTTATTTTTAAACACAATTAACAATCGTATTTTATCGAATGACACGATGATTCATCAACATTATAGACATTACAGTTTTATTGTCTGTTAATGCCTGATCTTCTGTAAAGCTGCATATGGCATGATCACACTGCTGCTGCTGTATGAACCAGGCTTTTGTTAGTTTTTTGAAGGTGTACAGTTTAGTTAAAGTCTTTAGATTTGTAGGAAGCCAGTTCCACAGATTAAGGCATGTGGCTTTTCCTACCACTGCTACGCAGATGATACTCAGCTCTACCTGTCATTCCAGCCTGACAACCCCACCGTCTCAGCTCATATCTGAAGAACTAAATCAAAATCTAAATCTGATGCAGTATCATCATTTAACATAATTGAACAATTGTTCTCTTCTCAAAAATTATTTTCAGCTGTAATATTGACAAAATAGCTGGGTTGCAATGATACATGTAAAGTTTTATTTCAATATGTTTTAGCAATGATGGGATACATCCTTGTAGCCTTTTTGGCACCTTGCCATCAAATTCAATGATGAACGGTTTATTGTCTATTAAAAAGCTTAAATAATTTTTGGCCAGCATGGTCTGAAGATGATTTGACTTAAATTTGGAGAAGATCAGATGACTGCTGTATAGGAGGAGTTAGGAAAATAAGTGTGAAATGACCAGTCTCATGTCAATAGGGCAAATTTATCTAAAGTAAATGTTTATATTTTTCGTTATATTGACCACTAAGTGGTGCTAGCCCCAAACTTCTCAGGTACCTTCAGGGCATGGTGCCGATGACATATACCAAGTTTCATTACAATATGACAATGATTTTGTAAAATATAGCATTAAAACATAAAATTCAAAATGGCTGACACTCAATATGGCTGACATTCATTATGAAAATCAAGAATTCATGGCAAAGTTGCCTCAAACTTACCACCTGCGGTTTGTTGCCTAAGATTTGCTGGAGGTTCACCACAACCAATGAAGAGCTGCAAACTTTTGGCAAACATTTAAGGAAAATCAAAAGCTCATTTTTTATATTCCTTAACCAGTTGGTGGCACTGTGTCGAAATTGCTCAGGTACCCTCAGGTCATGGTTGTGATTGTATACACCAAGTTTAGCTTCAATATGCTAAAGTGTTGCCAAGATATAGCTTCACAACATCTTTGGTATGCTCGCAGTCGATTTCGTTGAAAACGTTTGGTCTATCAATAAGCTTTTGATAACTTCTTGTCATTACTGTCAATAGAGGATACATACTCCAATTACATGCAATTTGGCCTGAGGGCAGTTAAAAAGTATATTTAATGGAAAATTAAAAATGGCAGAAAATCTAATCAGATAGAAATTGAAACCATGCAATGAGCAAAAGAATCAGGGGAATCTTTCTGTTTCTAGGCCTTATGGTTTAAAATATATTAGCATAAACATTAGTGCAATTTTGAGCTGTTAGTGGCACTAGACAGTTTAAGGTAGAGTCTCCAAATTTGCAATGGTATAAATTCAGACTCTCCTCTTTCAGTGTGCCAATTTTTATAGCTTTCCTCCAAACGGTTCCTAATAATGGCTGCCATAGACTGGGCCGGTAGTGGCCTTTGCATTGTGGGGGGCCTCCATAACAGTCGGTTGGAAGGACAGTGACGCGGCGAAATACTCGGGTCGGATGGTTGCCTAGGGCCACGGAAATCATAACACTGGCACTGGCCGTTGACTGGCAAAAAAAAGAATAAGAAAAGGAAGGATACTAACAGATACGACAGGAAAGAAGCTATTGTACTGCCACCAACACTTCATATTCACAACTCTTTCAAAATGCATTGTAATGCTTTTATTGGTGTTAAACTGTAATATGCATGACACCAGTAACAACTCATTTTCAAAATGTAAAGAAGGGCACATGCATTTAAATTCATGAGTTTGTCACATGATAATAAGACGGGTAATGTTTACAGCAGTGCACTGTGAGTGATGGAAAAGAGACGAGGTCAAAACTGAAAATCACAGATATCTGATTCATCCGAGCTCAAGGCACAACAGCGGAAATGCCTGCTCAGTATTCAACGCTGCAGAAACACTAATTTAATCTAACAGTTCCATATTATTTATGGACATGCAGGCCACAAAAGAACAATTTAATACAATAATGCAAAAAAAAAAACAACCCAAAAACATTCAGAGATGTTTTTAGAAACAACGGTTATGGCCTATTAGAATAGAAATGAGAATATGATTACTGTGAAAGATAATAAACTGATGCAAACAAGTGCCAATTAGACACGATCTGTTACTGTAGTGTGAGTTCAGTCACCTTATTTGAAAGCGGTACATCAATACATGGAAATAATTGTCAGAATGAAATGCTACGCATACCAGTATTGGAGATCACTAGTTGAGTTGCCGTGAATGTGACGTATACATTTAAAACATGCCGTTTCAGCAGGAGCTGATGGACAAGAGTCTTTAAGGCAATCAGACAGATCTTAAACAGAGTGATGTTTAAAAATAAGATTTGACAACGTTAATATATATGGAAATAAACTTGCTCGTTTCAGGTTTGACTGACTGACCAAAATGCTACAAAATAGTTAAGACTGTAGTACGCAGTGGACCGGCATAAAAGTGTATTATTTACTTCATTATGGTTTTGTATCCATGACTACGGCAGGACTACAACATCTGACGCGCAACTGACCATGTGCAACTCCAATCTGACACGAGCATGAAATGACATTAAGCAGTGAGAGCATTTTTATATATTTGACCTATCGTGGTAACATATGACTGCTCAGCGTTCAGTCTTTGGCCTATTTTAACATTTAAACTGTCATGTAGATTTCACTTCAGTATTAATAAGATAGTTATTATTATCTCATGAGCATTTAAAAGATTCATATTAACCAGAGGATGTTGTTGAAGGTCTGATGTTGACGCTGTGTGCGTCCTTCGAGTGTGTGTGTGTGTGTGTGCAAGACAGAGAGAAAGGTCACATAGGTCACACTGCTGTTCATACACACACAAAGAGAGTTGAGCCTTGAGTCGCTCCATCAACCTCCACTGATTCAAACCCACTGAACACAGTCACCTCAAGGATTCTTCCTTCTCTCCTCCAGACAAAAACTTTGACTCATAATTCACAGGAAATAAGAACAGCATATAGATTCAATACAGGTTACACAATGTACTTACTCACAAAGAGAGATATTGTGCATAAATGTTGTGCTCAGTGATGTCATACAATGGCAGTTTATGGTGACCACCTCTTCAAGCTTCAAAAGAACACAAAAGTATCATTCAGAAGTCTAATTAATTATTCATGAGACTCATGATTGTTATGAAAGTATACGATAAGATTTGATGAGAAACTGAAATCTGATGTGTTATTGAGTGTAAATGTTCACTGTTAATCTCCTGTGTGTGTTCATGATAGGACACGAGAGCAACAGTTCACACAGACCCCTCACGACATGGGGGCGTTCAAGAGAAAACTTGTTGTGTTTATCTAAAAACAGTGATAGTGACAACAGAACACAACTGCACATGAGTTTCATTCTGTGTGTGTTCATGATAGGACACGAGAGCAACAGTTCACGCGGACTCCTCACGACATTGGGGCGTACAGCATACAGTCCAAGAATGTTGTCATTGTGTTTAACAGCGTGCCGATTCACTCAAATAAAGGCATATCAGATGAAACTAGAGATTATAATCTTTTGACTCAATCTGATTGCAGTATAAAAACTGACATTACATCAATGTCATGATCAGATTCTCATTCCGAGACATTCCTGGATAAATGTTTTAACATAGATAAAACATAATTTGAGGATGTTTGTTTTTTCAAGATTTGAAGTACCGCATGACCCTAATTGAAGTGTCGCTCACACACATTCATTCATATAAAAGTTTTAAAAATGACAAGTGTCTTTCAAGCAATAACAAAACCAATATTTTCATGAAAATTATAAATAAGGAAAATTTGTATAGATCAAAATCATTAAACTATAAATATTCATAAGTGTCAGACAGAGTTAAAGAGCAGTTCAATGATGTACTCTTGTGATGTCACTGGCGGAGGGAGATGCTCCACACGAGGGGCGTTTAATCGTCACTCTCTGAGAGTCAGATGGGTACTGGAGGTGTAAATATGATCCACACACATGGTAGAGAGTACGACAGGCCCCTCGAGGAACATGCAGTCAACGAACAAGAGCAAAACACACATTTGTGCTGAAAATAATAAATAAACAAATACTTAATTAGCTTAAGTATCACTTAAGCAAACTTAAAACAGGTAAATAAAGCAAGCTGAATGTGCAATGTGTTAGGTTTCCCCAAGGTTTCCCCAAGGTTTCCCGTGTTCGACATCAGCCGAGCAAGAAAGACGTTTCAAAGGTTGAGCAAGTCATTACATTACAAATGAAGACACATATTTTTATGTTGACTTTAACATCCAAAAAATGAAATTTTTTAGCCATTTAGCCCATCTTTTAGAACGGCTGAACATCGGTAGTGTTTTGAAAGTAAATATATTCAACCATGATTCCTAGCAAAAACTAGAGGTTGACCCATAGTGGATTTCACTGATACCAAAAAAACTATCAGCCGATAGTTTATAAAATCGGTTTATAGAATGTCAAACATTTTCTTATTCTGTCTTTACCATGGCGAGCAAAGACAAAAGCCCATTTGTTCAACCAAAATCGCAATAATAACCAGAAAAAAATCTTATTTGGTGCATTACATGGGATGTTTAAGTATAAACAAGCCCAAAACACACCAGGGACTTTTATTTTGAAACGATGAAAAAACTATCGTCAACTTTATACAGATTTTTCCCAAAAAACAATAGTTCCAAAAAGCAACTATCGGCACCGATTAATCGGTAAAACCGATATATCGTCTACCTCTAACAAAAACATCAATTAATTTGATCTGTGCCTCGTCCCATTTGACGTGTCCTCAATGGAGTTGATTTTGCTCTGCGTGGTTAACATTGGTAATCCATGAAGGGCCACATTCAACACCTGATCTAAACTGTCTGCTAACCTCCTTTCATGAGCGTCCACACTGAAGAATGACTGTTTTTCCTGTTTGGTTGACACTAGGTCCACTTTTAGAGGCTAAATCAAATCCTAACCCAAATACAGAGGCCACAGTTTGGTTCTGTGGACCTTCAGATTGTCCTGGTAAAATGTCTCTATCATTCTGGCTCCTACCGGAGTCTGTTGATCTCATGGTTTCTTCAGTGTTTGAAGGCATGATGAGTCTAGACGGTTCAGGTTTAGTTAGTAGGTTATTTTTGCCCCAACTCCTGTGCATCCCGTCTGCAGCGCCAAATGGTCAATGCGACTTTTGAGTAAAGGGTTTGGTAGAGGTTTCGGGTAAAAGGAACACCAGTAAACGGGTCATTTGCTAGACGGCCCCATGTTTCTTCTCTCTTCTGGTACTGCTCTAGTGTGCTGTTGTCTATAACCATCCCACTAGGCAAGATCATTGGGAAAACCATGAGTTCTTGCATTAGGGGTGCAGGAACTCCTCTGGAATTGGCATATTGGCTGGGATGAGATCTGGCTTAGGAGGAACCAAGGTAGGAACATCTAAATGAGGGTTTGGTTTCAGGTTGTTTAGGTAGGCTTCATGAATATTCTCCAGTTCAAAAGGGGGAAAACTGCAAGCAGGAAGCACCCAAAAAGCAAGAGACACTGTAGGGAATACTGACTCGGAGCTGAGCCACAGAATCGAGCGACTGCGGCCCACGACACCAGAACTCCAACAGTTTAGATTGAAGAGATATTTGGGCTGCAGCTGGAGAATCAGAGAACGTAGCTCGAGGTTTGAAAGCGGGATGGAGAAAACACCCTGAACTTCCTTCCTGACAAGCATAAACTGGCCAGAGTCTTGCTCAAACTGCGTTGGAAGTTCATAACAAGATCTCAAGTCTTCAAGAATCTCTTGGTCCATGCCTCAGGGCCAAAGCTCAACATCCACCTGACACAACTCCATCTTGTCTAGGAAGCTCAAGGTGATGTGGAGGGGTGGTCGGAATAAGTTCGAAAGCTCTCTGGTGCAAAATTGGGAGCCCAGACAAAAGATTGGAGACATCATAACTGTCAGCATACAGCTGCAAGAAAAGCAGAGAAAAATTCAATTGAGATCCTGAAGGACCCAGACGTATGTTCAGGGTACAGAACATCACAAGGTCAGCTCAGGCGCAGTTCCCACATAAGTCCCTGCGTTCACAATAGGACCAGAACAGAACAATCTGTTACTCACTGCCATGTTATTGTGTGCATTAAAGAATAGTTCATCCAAATACCCATCATCTTGATCCAAACCCTGTTCGTGGAACACAATATAGGATTTGTGAGGCTGATTGTTGGACCAAAAGAAATTGGTTTGTGATTTATACCGTTAATCTCGAAAATAGACCACATGGATGTGATTTTAGGGGTTCATTTTTACATTTATGACGGCAATTTTGATTCTAACCATATAAGATAAACAGCATCTCATACATTTACACCAAATACTTCAATTTAATCAATTCATTAAAGGAATATATATGAGTTTAATATGAGTTAAGCTCAGTCGACCGCATTTGTAGCTTAGTATTGATTACTACAAAAAAGAGAGACTTATGTCTTATGTCTTTTGCAGAACAAAAATGGGCTTTTCCCAATCATCTACGTTCACTGGATGGTTTAGAAAGGCCCATTCTGGTTTGGAAACACCCACTAATTACTACATGAAGATTCTTTCAATGGATAGTTTATAAAAGACCAATCATATTGTCTAAAAACAATGGTGGTTTTTGTTAGTGCCACTTCATTAGCCACTCTAGTTCCAACACGTGTATATTATGATGAAACTAAACCCGCCCACAGGCGAGGAAACAGCCGTGGCGATGACGTCATCGCTGCTTCCGGGAAAAAAAAAGACACAGGCAATTTTTTTCTATCTCTTTAAGATTTTTGGATATTGAACCATTCATTTGCAGCATTGAAATTTTTTTTTATAAGAAAAAGCTCGAATTTTTTTCTCCTTCGTCAATCCATTTCACTCTTGATCTCACAAAAGCTCCTTTAACAGTTTCACTATATAACTTTTCTAATTCTAACTGCAGTACTTTTAAGGGATTGACTTCCTCTACAGAAAGCTTCTCTTTTTTAATTAAAGAATAATTTAGCAAGTTAGCTTCTCTATTCGCTTTAATCTGTTTATGAACTTTAGATCGGTGTATGGCCAACTTCCTGGCTTTAAAGGTAAAATATTCCCACTTAATGCTATGTGAAGAAAGCTCATTTTCACTAAAAATCTCACCGATTAATTCCTTCATTTGGTCATTAAACGCCTTATCATTTAGGATATTATTATTCATTTTCCAATATCCACGGAGGGAACTCTTACCTTGTTCTGTTCGCAAATTTAACTCAATCAGCAAATGATCAGAGAATGGTGCATATTGATGGATAACGTCAGACACATATTGCACTTTCGAATGAGAAATCAAAAAGAAGTCTATTCTTGATTTACGCGTTGGTGAATTATTACACCAAGTAATAAAACCTTTCTGAGCAATATTTGCTCAACAACTTAAGACTTTATACCAAATTTAAGAGATGACTTTAAATTATTATGTGAAGCTCCTATAAGTTTACAGGAAATTAAAGATGCGATTAAGGAAAATCGTCTGGTTCTGATGGCCTTACTTTTGAATTTTGTATTCAATTTTGGGAACTGTCAGAGAAACCTTTTCTATTAATGGTTCAGGAGTGCTTGGAGAATGGTGCAATGACCCCAACAGTGAAACAGGGAGTGATTTCTCTTATCCTTAAACCAGATAAAGATGCTTCCTTGATCGTTACTTGGCGACCGATTACTTTGCTGAATTTTGTATACGCCAAAATATTAAAACAATTAATACACAATGTCATTAGTGAAACGCAAACTGGTTTCATGAAGGGACGTCATATTAGCTGTAATATCCGTCTGGTTCTGGATCTTATTGATTACAGGGACGAAATTGATTCAGAAGGTATTATATTATTCCTGGATTTTAATAAGGCTTTTGAC
Organism: Moxostoma hubbsi; assembly: GCA_032164185.1. NCBI lineage: Eukaryota > Metazoa > Chordata > Actinopteri > Cypriniformes > Catostomidae > Moxostoma > Moxostoma hubbsi. Next base: position 1,079,861 of record JAVLUX010000018.1, on the reverse strand, counting down.
ACTGTGGAGCACCAGTTCCTTTTAAAATCATTAGCTGCTTTTGGATTTCCTGCAAAATGTATTCATATTGTTCAGATGTTATACAAAAACATTGATAGTAGTATAATTTTGAACTCCGGTACGTCATCAAGGTTCCCTATTTGTCGTGGAATACGTCAGGGGTGCCCGCTAAGCCCTCTTTTATTTTTATTTGTAGTAGAATCTTTGTCTATTGATATTTTGCATAAATGTAGGAGGTGGTGGTGGCGCAGCGCACATAATTGGTAATCAGGAGGTTGCTGGTTCGACCATTGTGTCCTTGAGTAAGACACTTAACTCCAGGTTGCTCCGGGGGGATTGTCCTTGTAATAAGTGCACTGTAAGTCACTTTGGATAAAAGCGTCTGCTTAATCTGGTAATCAGAAGGTTGCTGGTTTGATCCCCACAGTCACCACCATTGTGTCCTTGAGTAAGACACTTAACTCCAGGTTGCTCCGGGGGGATTGTCCCTGTAATAAGTGCACTGTAAGTCACTTTGGATAAAAGCGTCTGCCAAATGCATAAATGTAAATGTAAGTAGCTTTGAAGGTATTAATATATTTAATTGAGAATTTCATATCTCACAGTTAGCAGATGTCACAACTTTGTTTCTGAAAGATAAAGAGCAAATAGAATCGGTGTTACATACTCAACTCAACTCTTTTTCAAATGCATCTGGACTTAAACTCAATTTATCGAAATGTGAAATAATTTGTTTATATAATACTTTAGAAAACCAATTCAATTGCATACCGATCAGAAGTGAAGTGAAGTATCTGGAGACTCGGGTAACAAAAAGTATATTGAGCAGACAGCACTTGAATTTTTCACCACAATTAGTTAAAACTAAGAATAAATGTAATAATTGGCTTCAAAGAGATTTATCTCTATTAGGCAGAGTTATTTTCATCAAAAGCTGAAGGTCTATCTAGATTTGTTTATCCCTCCCTATCCTTATATATTGACAGCAACACTTCCCAAAAAATGTATACAGTTTTCCTTGATTTTATATGGAAGAATAAATCCCACAAATTAAAAAAAAGAATGTTTTAGCAAATAAAAGATGTGAGGGGGGCTCGAAGTAATACATTTTGTTGACACTAATAATACATTTAAAATCAATTGGCTGAAGAGATGTTGGTAACGACTCTATGTGGTATTTTATCCCCAATATTATATTTAATAGGATTAGTGGCCTCTCGTTTTTATTGAAATTGCACCAAGAGGTAAATTTTTTGGGATGTCTTTTATTGATGACATTCAATGGAAGAAACTTGGTTGTTACCATATAAATATTGTATTTCAAATCAAATTAAAGAAGTGCACTATAAAGTTTTGCACAAAATATATCCATGTAACGCACACTTGGCGAAATTTTGTGATGTAAGCGATATGTGTACTTTTTGTAATAATGAAAGTGAAAGCCTCACCCATTTATTTATTTTTGTTGTTTTGGTGTGATTTGAGTAATTATTGTTTTTCTACAATTTAAAAAAAATATATTTTTTGCATTAAAGATATTATCTGTTATTTTGAGCACGAGAATAAAGCATTAGTTTGTATTGTTAAATTTTTTATTCTTGTAGCAAAATTGTATTTGCACAAACAGATATCTCAAAAAGCTTCCCAGACTCACTGAGCTCTTAGTTGATGTTGAATATTTGGTTAAATCTTTAAGATTGCTCATGAATAAGAACTGTCCTTCTTTTTTAAGACATTATGATGACATTTTTGTATGAGCTGTAAACCAGGATAAATGTTAAGTTTTTTTTTTTTTTTTTTTTAAATGTATTATTATTTGTTTATTTATCTATTTTTTTCATGTATCTATTTATTTTTCTTCTATTATTATTGTCTTTTTGTATATGCAATTCTAACTGCACAATTGTTAATTCTGTTGCCTTTACAATAAAAAATAATAATAAAAAAACACGGGCTTCACGCTGCTGACAATTGGCGGGAAACAGCTTCTTCAGACCGATGCTGCGTAGATTTCACACTGTACTGTAAAGCTCCTGTTTTATTCCACCATTCAGCCGTGCTGGTGACTCAAGAGAATCCGCTCCCGACCAGAACTCAACAGCGCCCCTCATATTGTCCAATGAAAAGCCTGTGGTTAAATATGGAACTGCAGCGGGCTCTAACTGTACAGCCAAACCTAAGACAACAACATAACATATAGACAGCTGTGTGACAGACTACGAATGATCAGATTACAGGCAATACCGATTAACCTTTTGTTTCTATGTTTTAGTCCGACCAAATCAAACTTTTAAAGTGCATGTACAGTATATCTGTGATATGCATCTATTCTATTCTATTCTATTCTATCAGGAGCCATTTCTGCCCTCATTAAAAATCTCATCATATTTCAAATGTTTAATGAAAAGTAGGCAGACATTATATTTATGTAATGTTTGGTTCTAGGTATAAAAGTATGAGGACAACACATTTTATGAGTATTTATTTGTTATTGTATTGTATGTGTTGGCTTTTAAACAATCCCACAAACTTTGAGTATTATCAAAGTCTCTCTATCAAGTCAGTCCACTGTTAGCCATTTTTGGTGCGATCTTGTGAGGCTACTTCCGGTCATGACAGTGCAGCTCCTATCTACTTGAATAGGAAAAGATGACAGACAACCAAAACGGTTGGTCAAGATTAAGAACAAAGAACATATTTTAAATCGGCAATAAAATCTGACAACACTGGAATCATAAAATGTGCTTCTTTACCTCAGATTATACAAAAAAAAAAAAAAAAAAAAACGCAATTGTTCCGGCTTTGTATAGCTAATGCGCCTGCGCATTCTAGAGTAGATTGACAGGCGATGACAGTATCTAAAAGGTGATTGGCTCTTTTACCTGTAAGGCGGGACTTCTCCCATCTCTGTTTAATAACCTCTGGTATTCTTCAGGAATTTAATCTGCTACAAATCAATTTAAAAATAAATACTTCGTTTTGTACCATAATTTACTGTTTTATCTTGGTGTCTGAATTGACAAAACACAGTATATGTTATTTCGAAAAAAGGACCATGTTGATTTATTTATATTTATTGTTGAATGTATTGTTGATTGGGTATGCGTTTACGCAAGTCATTACAGTAACATACAAATGATAAAAGTACAAAATAGAAATCAATTAATTACTTCATCAAATCATTACATCGGAATTGCATCAAAGGGAATACGGTTTTGGAAATGGCTGATGCACAATTTAACAGGTTATAAAGATTTATATGTCATGTTTCAGAAAAAAACTAAGGTAAAATACCTGGCTTTATTAATTCACAATAATCAGAACGATGATATCAATTATGTTCATCTTTTCAAAATATTCACACGCAACATCTTGGTATACTGGAAATAATCCTTTCACATAAATGACCATCATATTCACAGCCTGTCTCTCTCAGGTCTCTCTACCCACAACACAGCGACGCGACACATCAAAACATCTGTAGCAGCATCTGTCCCTCTGAAACACACCGAGACACTCACTCTTGTGCTCTGGACAACAGCAAAGACATTCCAGAAACAGTCGTTGAGAATAAGGAAAGCAAGTTTGGTTTAATTCCCCAAATGTAAACTAGGTAAAGTCAAGTAATTCTGCCGACTGGAGCTCTCTGGCGACCACTAGTCGTCATGTTTAGTCACCGCAGTCAGTAGCAGTGATGGGGACTGACAAAGCCCTCTATTAACCCTAAAACATTTAACGATCCTTGAAGCATTAATGCTTCTCTCATCCCACAAAACACTCTTTGAACTAACATCAGTTTCATCAAATTTTTCTCTCTTCTCACAATAAAAAAATAATACCCTTTCTATCTTTTAAGATTGAATCGTACAGACCATATTCACAGTAGCGCCATCTTTAAATTTTGACGGTTGGGAATGACAGCGCGGCTATGAGGTATATTCTTGCCAATAAAACAAACAAACCAAAATTACATAATTCCATGAATTTTCAGTAGACACAAAAGTATAGAAAATGTGAGTTGTGTAAAATTAGATGTAATTTAGGAGCGGGATTCCAACCGGCATCTCTAGCATGAGAAGCCGGCATGCTAACAAGGAGGCTAAGGGCTACAACCCCTAGCGTCAGTCGCTAGTGCGCCTCTTAAGGCCAGGGGAGAGAAGTTTACTCTGCACAGCTAACTACCATCAGAAATTAAATATGGTGCTACTGTAAATAAAGTCTTAAACCAACTGTTTACAGAACTCTTTTTTTCTTACAGGAATAGTTCACCCAAAAATGAAAATTCTCTCATTAATTACTCACCCTCATGTTGTTTTTCAAGCATCAAGGAGAATCTTCACACAGCTTTTTCCATACAATGACAGTTCATGGTGACCACATGTCTGTCAAGCTCCAAAAAAAGACAAAACCATCATAAAAACATCTTGAACAAATGACAACATTTTGTAGTTTCTCAGACAAAGCTTTTGTATGACTTTAGAAGGGAGTATGGTCCTATTTTTGTAATCTTTTTTGTGGAGCTTAACAGACCTGGTTTCCATTGTTGGGTAAGTTACACAAAAATAGAAATCCACTACAAATGACCTCTTAATTCTCTAAAATGATAATTGCAACCAGTCCTATTCTACCCACTTCGTATGGGTTTCGAACTGGCATCTTGGGCATGGGAGGCCGGCACGCTAATGAGGAGGCTAAAAGCTGCAGCCTCTAGCGCCAGTCGCTAGTGCGCCTCTTGAGGCCAGGGGAGTGAGATTTACACACTGCATAGCTACCATCTAGCTGGCTACCATTACACTCACCTCCCGAAGCCTCACTCCCATCCGGGTCACGGCACCACTGTCACTGGTCCTACTTGGCCTGTTCCAAGCAGGATTCAAGATTGTCTCTATTGCATGTGAGGTGGGCATGCTAACAAGGAGGCTAAAGGCTACAGCCTCTAATGTCAGTAGCTAGTGGGCCTCTTGAGGCCAGGGGAGAGAGGTTTATAAACTGCACAGCTACCTAGCAGCTGGCCACCATTACACTTGGTACCAGGAGTGAGGTTTAGGGGGGTGAGAGCAATATAGTGGCCAGCTGGTAGATAGCTGTGCAGCGTGTAAACCTCACTCCCCTGACCTCAAGAGGCCCACTAGCGACTGACGCTAGAGGCTTTAGCCTCCTTCTTAGCGCACCCGCCTCCCATGCCAAAGACGAAGTTCGAATCCCACTCGGAGAGGGTCGAGCAGGACCGGTTGCATAATCAGATCGCTTTACTGATTGTTTGATCAAAAAGTAATCACATTACTAATTACTTTACATTTAAGTTTCTTTCTGAAAAAATATTCAGAGGAAAGTGTTCTATGTCTATATTTCCACCTTGTTTATTTTCCTTCAGCTGTCGCACACATACATATGAACATATTTTATGTTTTAAATGTATTCTACATTATTATTCCAGAAGTGTGTAACATAAGTAATGAAACTGAAAAGTAATTAAATTAAAGTCAGTAACCATAATCTGATTACAATCAGCACTAAAAGTAATTCGATTAGACTTTGTACACTGTTGGTCACATGCGTTGTATGAAAAAGAGCTGTCTAAAGATTCTTCAAAAATCGTCCTTTTTTGTTCCACATAAAAAAATATTAGCATACAGGTTTGGAGTAAATAATGACAGAATTTTGGGGGAAACTATTTTTTTAACATCACTGTTGCTTTTCGTTTTAAACGGAGAAATGTCAAAAGCTCAGCTTCTTATAAATGCTAGAGAAATGTGTGCGTTTGTATCTGACAGGGTCACTTTTAAATCACCAGTAAATTAACTGCATTTTTCTTTGTTCTCTTGGAGAATAACAGCTCCCATCTCTGCAGTCTGTAGTGCCTGTTTGGGTCTGTAGACAGAACTCATGAACTTCTTTTCATTTGTCTCTATTGAGCAGATGTTAAATCTCTGTGGACTCGATCCGCTCCAAGCGAGTAGGTCCCGGCCACGGTGGAGCAAGCTGGTGTAGGGCCGAAGTTTTGGGATCGTCTACGGTTGGCGACAGAGTGACGGTTACTGGGACAGGGATGGAGAGACTGACGGGTGGCGGTGAGCTGGGCGTCATGGCGAGTTTAACACCGAGCTGCCCGATGCGCTCCTCCAGCGCCTGGTTCCTCTGCAGTGTTTCCACGTAACTGAGCTGGAGCTGCGCTTGATACTTCAGCACGCGCTCTTTCTCGTCCTGCCAGGTGTGGCGCTCTTGAGTGAAAGTGAGCGCTTGTCGTTCTCTCTGCTGTTGCTCAAGGTGCAGCTCCCCCTGCAGGCGCTCCAGCTGACGCCGCAGTTCCCCCGCCTCCTGCCGTTGCGCTTTGGCCTCGTCGCTCTGCAGGCTCAGGAAAGTGTCGACGGTGGCGCTGAGGGGTGTGAGCGTTGTCAGGGCATCGGCCGTGCGGGGAGAGTGGAGGCCAGCCCACGGTAAACTGCTGCTGCCACTGATGCGACTCAGACCGACGGCACGATCGTTTCTGCAGCTCAGCTCACTCAGAGCGTGTTTGAGACCCAGAACCTCAGCTTCAAACACAACCAGCTTGTCACGTAACATTGATACCTGTAATACACAAATCAAACACTTATAGTGTTGAATATGAATCAAATGACTGTTTCAATACCACTTTTCGCAACTTTTCATATGTTGAATCAATTCGGTTCAGAAAGTAATATGTGGAAGTAAACAGACTGTCTTGAATATACAATAACACAAAAAGTCCTGCAATTCAAAGGTCCAAAAGTTTAAGCTAGAAAAGAGTGGCTGTGACGAAGCAAACTTGAAACAACAAACTAGTTTATTAAGTTTGAAAACCAACTTTAAGTTGGCTTGAAAAGCCTTGCCTGAAAGTTTAAAATCTTGGGAGTTTGACGGACGAACGGACCGATGGATAGACAGACAGACAGATGATAGCATGTTTTAGCATGTAGCTAGGTGTTTCTGGCATGTAGCTAGGCATTGCTAGCATGTTTATTATAATGTTTAGCATGAATCTATGTGTTGCTAACATGTTGCTAGGCATTGTTAGAATGTTTTACCATGCAGTTAGGCGTTGTTAGTATGTTGTTAGAATGTTTTAGCATGTTGCTAGGTGTTTCTAGCATGTTTTAGCATAAAGCTAGGTATTTCTAACATGTTTCTAGAATGTCTAGCATGACGCTAGGCATTGTTAGCATGTTTTACCATGCAGTTAGGCGTTGTTAGCATGTTGTTAGAATGTTTTAGCATGTTGCTAGGTGTTTCTAGCATGTTGTTAGAATGTTTTAGCATGTTGCTAGGTGTTTCTAGCATGTTTTAGCATAAAGCTAGGTATTTCTAACATGTTTCTAGAATGTCTAGCATGACGCTAGGCATTGTTAGCCTGTTTTACCATGCAGTTAGGCGTTGTTCGCATGTTGTTAGAATGTTTTAGCATGTTGCTAGGTGTTTCTAGCATGTTTTAGCATAAAGCTAGGTATTTCTAACATTTTTCTAGAATGTCTAGCATGACGCTAGGCATTGTTAGCATGTTTTACCATGCAGTTAGGCGTTGTTAGCATGTTGTTAGAATGTTTTAGCCTGTTGCTAGGTGTTTCTAGCATGTTTTAGCATAAAACTAGGTATTTCTAACATGTTTCTAGAATGTCTAGCATGACGCTAGGCATTGTTAGCATCTTTTACCATGCAGTTAGGCATTGTTAGCATGTTGTTAGAATGATTTAGCATGTTGCCAGGCGTTTCTAGCATGTTTTAGCATAAAGCTAGGTATTTCTAACATGTTTCTAGAATGTCTAGCATGACGCTAGGCATTGTTAGCATGTTTTACCATGCAGTTAGGCATTGTTAGCATGTTGTTAGAATGTTTTAGCATGTTGCTAGGCGTTTCTAGCATGTTTTAGCATAAAGCTAGGTATTTCTAACATGTTTCTAGAATGTCTAGCATGACGCTAGGTGTTGCTAGCATGTTTAGCATGAAGCTAGGTGTGATAAAATCACTCACTAACCTTTTTATGTGTAAAATTTTATACAGGGCCGCCGCTGGCCAATACGATCCGCGATCAATAACATATAATGTGCGAGTAAGGGCAAATGGTGGAGTTTCTGGTGCCCACCCTAGGGTAAGATAGTATCTCTGTCTTGTTGTTGTATAGTTTGTGCACTGGAAGCTTATGTCACCAAGAAATGTACTTGTATTTATTTAATGCCTCTAATTAATTTCCTGTAAACTATTATTTAATTGAAATATATATATAGACTTATTTCCTTTACATACATTTCAATAGAAATAACATTTATTATTGCTGACAATTACGTTTGAACATCAACTTTTACAAGAAAACATTAAAATTCACCAGCTTTTCAACACTTCTTTATACAAATTTAAAGGCAGATTTTTGGATCAATAAAAGTCAACGCCATATTACGCAACTACACAATGCTTTACATCCTACTAGCTAAGTCTAGCGTTAAGAACTGGTGGTGCAAACAAATTAAGCACTGACTAAGTCCCAACTTAAGTGAGACCTTAACACGCAGCTGATGCCACTCTACCCTGCTTTTACCCTGAGTCCCTCCTTCAATGTAAGTCTATGGGGTTTTTTCAGGTGAAAATGGTAAATATTAGCACATCTCTCAATAACACACATGATTTGCGGATCATTCATGTCTGGAACAGGAACAGAGGTTTGAGCAAATCACTATGAGAGTTAGTAAAAGTTTATGTTAATCATTTATATGTTTTATTAGGGAGTATAGTGAGTGTTTTAATGATGTGAACACATTCTAACTCATGATGATTTAAGTATGTAAGTGTTATGTTTGTACCTCTGTCAGCGTTCTCTTGAGTTCTCCCTCACATCTCTCCAGCTCTCGGCTCTTGTTGGTGTACGAGTCCTTCAGGCTGATCATGGTCTCCTCTCTCTCCTTCAGCTGGGCGTTCAGCTCCTTCACCTGACCCCTGAGGGCCACCATCTCACCCACCCGCTGGGTCACTTCGTTCTGACTCTCTCTCAACTGCTGCTTGAGCAGAGAAATCTCACCTGCTTTCTGACACAACTGAACAATAGAAAGCACATTCTTAATCATGTAGCTTTCCGGTGGCTAAACAGCTCCTTTAATGATTATTTTAGTACTTTTGAGGAAAAATGAAATGCATTTACTGCCCTCAGAAGCCTGTTACCAAATGATTAAATAATTGCAGATTTCAACAGAGTAGATTTAAAAAATAAAACAAATATTGTAAAAGATGTGTTGGCACCTTTTAGAGGCATAAATGCAATCCAATAATGTATCCTAACTATATATTAAATATCAAACAAAAATCTGTATATCCCTATTCAGAAATATATATATATACCATTATAGTTCATGTATTGTAAAGGGATTAATGGAAATGAGGCGGCGAGAACCGGCTTGACAATATAAATAATATTTTATTTATAAACTTAAACACACACACACACACACACACACACACACACAGGTGTCGGACAGCTGCCCGTAACACTCTCTCTGTCGCACTGGCGTCTGCAGTCGGCCTTTATCCCTCTCTGAAGCTTGATTAGCCTGATTAGGAGCCGGGTGTGCGAAATCACGACCCGCCCTACACCCTGTCACATCCGGGGAGCCCCCAGCATTATGTACACCCCCCCCCCCCCCCATTTCCTGAGGAGGGGCTTGACTAACACACCGTCTGCCGGCAGGTCATCCCCGTCTACCTGGATGAAGGAGGGGACAAGGGGAGGGAAGCCAAAAAAAATGTGGCACCTACATGCCGTACTTGCGATCGTGCCAAATTAACAAAACTTTTTAAAAAGAGAGGGAAAGGCCGTCACGGAGCGGCAGTGGGAGAGAGAGTAAAAACGGCAGTTCTCTGATATGCCGTAGCTTGGTCCTCGGCCACTCCTCCACCCTCTAATGGACGACAGCCGCGTCTCCCCGGGCGGATCGGAGGCAGACCTCCGGCCCCTGGCGGACTGAATGGCCCTCCACATTTTTGGTGTACGGTAGGGGGTCTCCCCCGCCCCTGGCAGCAGTAACCGCTCCAGGTAATTCTTCAGGTGGAAGCCCCTCCCCTGGTCTCAGAACAGTTATAGGAGAGCTATAGGATGCTCCCTTGCTCCCTATTTAGTGCACGACTTAACCTCCAGTGTGCTGTCTGTCTGCACTGGTCTCAGAACAGTTATAGGAGAGCTATAGGATGCTCCCTTGCTCCCTATTTAGTGCATGACTTAACCTCCACTGTGCTGTCCGTACTGGTCTCAGAACAGTTATAGGAGAGATATAGGATGCTCCCTTGCTCCCTATTTAGTGCACGACTTAACCTCCAGTGTGCTGTCTGTCTGTACTGGTCTCAGAACAGTTATAGGAGAGCTATAGGATGCTCCCTTGCTCCCTATTTAGTGCATGACTTAACCTCCAGTATGCTGTCTGTCTGCACTGGTCTCAGAACAGTTATAGGAGAGCTATAGGATGCTCCCTTGCTACCTATTTAGTGCACGACTTAACCTCCAGTATGCTGTCTGTCTGCACTGGTCTCAGAACAGTTATAGGAGAGATATAGGATGCTCCCTTGCTCCCTATTTAGTGCACGACTTAACCTCCAGTGTGCTGTCTGTCTGCACTGGTCTCAGAACAGTTATAGGAGAGCTATAGGATGCTCCCTTGCTCCCTATTTAGTGCATGACTTAACCTCCAGTGTGCTGTCTTTCTGCACTGGTCTCAGAACAGTTATAGGAGAGCTATAGGATGCTCCCTTGCTCCCTATTTAGTGCATGACTTAACCTCCAGTGTGCTGTCCGTACTGGTCTCAGAACAGTTATAGGAGAGCTATAGGATGCTCCCTTGCTCCCTATTTAGTGCATGACTTAACCTCCAGTGTGCTGTCTGTCTGCACTGGTCTCAGAACAGTTTGAAATGCATCTTATTGTCATCATAACTCCATATAAACCCTCTGAAAGACACATTTTACAGATTTGGTCTTTAATTCTCAATGTGATAATATACAGTAAATAAATATTGTATATTTGAACTGAAAATGAGCCTGCAGTCCACGAATGTGGTCATTGTGTTTAACAGCGTGCCGATTTGCGATAAATTGCTCAAAATTTAAAAAATGGCATATTGCATGAAACTAGAGACTCGAATCTTTTGACTCAAACCGGTTTCAATGTAAAAACTTAATTTGGTTTCTCACCAGATGTAGTTTTGTTGCCGTTTCTCCCAAAGACAAACTCCGCTGTGGTCAGCGCCATGTTGTTTTCTCACATGTCTCTAACGTCGAAAGTTTAAGCCTTTATTTACAGCCCAGAGTCTGCTGAACTGAGATCAGTCGGTTTAAATTAATTTAAATTATGCATAGCCTATAGCGAAGCCGAAATACAACATCCACGCATGTGGACGCGGCGTCGCACAAGGTTATAGTAAAGTGCTACCATCAAACTTACCGTGCCATAGAATCCTTTATAGTTAGGACGGCAAAATAAAGAGACTCATTGATTAATGTTTAATAAGTTGGTCGGTGCTGTGTTGGATCGCCACGTCATGGCCAAAGTAAAACCAGTTTATGAATCTAAATGAATGATGGTTCACATTCTGAACTATTTGTTTTTAAAGTTTAGCTCACAGTGTTTATTTGAATCATTAATGTGAAAGTTTCTCTTGAGCATCACTGTATTGTAGTTTTACATCTGTGATTTGCTCCTCTCACCTCCCACTTGGTCTCCTCCAGACGGGGCAGAATATCGGCCTGCTCCTTTCGGTAATCCAGACACTTTCTCTCCAGCTCCTCTCTCTGGGCGAGCAGAGCGCTGATCTCCTCCTGCAGTCGCCCTTTATCCTGCTGCAGACGGGCGATGTGTGCCTGCAGAGCTTGTTGGGTGCGCTGAGCCCGACGGGTCACCTGCTGCAGACGCCCGACGTAGTTCTGCCTCAACTCCTCCATCTCACGCTTCCACACACACTGTTTCTCCTCAAACACCTGCACGATGGCCGCCTCGCTCTGGTCCAGGTTACGACGCATGTGCAACACCTGAGGATGAGAGGAGAACAATGTGCGCTCTAGTTTGTTAAAAGGGTCACATGATCATAAAAACGATTTTGGTCAATCAGTTCCCACTCTTTTTGACTGATGAATTTGCACGACTTTTTTTTAGGGATTTTTAGAATAACTGTGCAGAGACTCAAAAAGAACAAATACTTATATATATAAATTATATATATATATATATATATATATATATATATATATATATATATATATATATATATATAAAAATACATAAAAAAAAAAATTTTTCCCTGACATTTCAAGGTTTTCCAGACTGTGGGAAAACTGAAAACCTGTAGTCAAATTAAATGCATGATATGGAAAATAATGAATCAATTTAATCAGTTATAGTCACATATATCAATATATTTACCGAGAAAAAGCCTCAAAATAATTCAATGTGACAGACGAGTAAAACATTACATTTACAATATAAAACGTGGCTCTAGAAGTCAAAATATTGTTTGTTTTTTCATCCCAAAAATGAATTGAAAAGTCTATTTCTTTTTTTTTATTTTTTTTTTATCAACATAAAGGTTTATAATGACTAATAAATATATCAAGGAAAGTGTATATTTTTAAGTCCTATACCTGGCTGACCATTTCTTTATTTTTATTTTTATTTGTATTGTTTGTCAACTTTTTGTCCCTTAATTTAGAAATTAATTTAATAAAATACACGTATATGGAGGCCAGAAACTGCAAAAATAATAAATAAATAAATAAATACACAAATACATATATAAATAAGTAAATAAATCCATATATTTGTGCATAAATAAATATATCACTAATTAAATATGTGAGGATATGTACAAATAATTACATAAATAAATGCACCCATTAATGTAACGTTGCATTGAAATTGAAAGTTGACTTTTATTTCTGTATTTCTATCATAATTCATTTAATTCTGTATATAGTTCTGTGTTTATTTTTCCTTCGTGCAACATGTTAATGAGAGGATGTCAATCGAGCATCAGTAGGTGGAAAGTGCTTCGCTTGTGATCTTAATGAGGACATTACCGAAGTTTCACAGTCAGTAAATAAAACTTTAGCAATTCTGCAACCTTCACTTCACCGTTGTGAAACTGCAAACTCCCTCCAAAAGCATTGCACTTGGTATGGTTTGACGGCTGTTGACATCCTCTCATTATGCATGAATTGCATGCAGAAATAAATGAATAATTCTAATATAGAAATGTGGAATTCAAAAATCTACTTCAAATTGAGTTTTTCTTTAACAGTTTGCATTTCCCCAACTGTTTATTTATGTTTTATATTGTATTATTTTTGCATCGATTGGTGCATTTATTTATTTTATTTATTTATAAATCTCCTCACACATTTAATTATTTATATATTTATTTATGCACGAATATGCAGATTTATTCATTTATTTCTACATTTATTTGTGCATTTATTTATTTATTATGTTTTGCAGATTTTTCCTCTATACAAATATTCCACGTAGTCTCTAAATTAATATGAGCTCATAAAAGATGCATGCGTAATAATTATTAAAATGTTTAATTTAAAATGGTTTTAGATGGAAATAAAGCAGGTCACACCGCAGGATGGCAACTTTCATAAAGCTTTTTATGTCAGCTAGATGAAAACAAATTCAATTAAAAAATGTAATCAAATTAACGGCATGATATGCTGATTAAATCTTCTAATTAATTACACATAATCAGATTTTTATTATAAAATCTTAAATAAAATATATCATTAAAGTTACGCATTGAATTGACAACAAAATGTGGCTCTAGAAGTCAAATTAATGTTTATTTTTGTTTTTCAAAACTACATTTGTTTTAGTCGACATCCTGATTTTATGTTATAATTTATATATGTTATTTCTTGACTTTTATTAACTTTTTGCCTCCTAGTTTATTTAAATGGTCCTGCGGTGTTGCAAATAATTCTCATAAAAACTCCACACATAAATATAAAAATATAGGTTTGTTGTTTCTGTACAATGACAATAAAGAACTTGACAAGGGGCTGTTCAAACCAAACACGTTCTTGCACAAAAAAATAAATAAAAAGCTAGACGCAGATGTCTTAAAACACGTTTTTAACAATTAACATTTTAAATTGACAATGCATCTAGAAGGAAACACAGAGATGATGCAAAATGGTCAAAGAATTCCATCAAGTGCATGTTTACATATAAAAACAATTGGACAAACACAAAACACATTTGGTGTGAACAGCCCTTAATAATTATTAATGGTAAAAAATGATGCAATGAACCCCCCCCCCCCCCCCCCCCCCCCATATAAAATGCTTCCATTCCGGATCGATCCACCCCTGGGCATCTGTAACCCTCACCTCCTGTTCCTTATCCCAGAGTCTGTCCGCCAGGTCTTGGATGATGTCATCAGTGGATGCCGAGGGCTGGACCATTCCAGTGTTGTTGGTCAGATGACAGAGTCTCCGATAGGACAAGCAGCTCTTGCCAGAGGAGGACTGGCCGCTGTCTGACACACTCAGGCCGTTCTGATACTTCGGTTTGTCCACTTTATCCAGCGCGGCCGCTGTGGTGCCCAGTCGGTTGATGTGACTGGTTGAGGCACTGAGCGGGCCGAGAGCTTGCGGGAGTCCGTAACTCAAACCCGGCCCCGCGTAAGTGGGCAAACTGGTCAGAGAGTTCCGTCCCGAGTCAGACATGCCGCCCTGGCCGTCAGTCCCACTGGAGGGGTCTCTATCTGGACTGTCCTGCTCACAGAGGGACTGTGGGGCGTCAGAGCCATCTCCACTCCCAGCAGAACGAGCTCCGCTTCCAGACTGACCAACCAGGTTCTGCAAGGAGTGAAAGCTCTTGGGCACAACGGGTTTGAAGGCGGAGGGGCGAATCAGCGCAGAAGTGTTCTGAAAGAGAAAATAAAGCCCAGTCTCTATATACAGCATAATTAAACAGTCCTCAAAAAGTTAATTATACTGATACTTCTAATGATCTATTGATGGAAAGTTTCTGTTTTCACTGGAGGACAATGTGGTTCTAGTGTGGATGAGAGGTGTAAACATAACAAAATGAATGGGCATTATTTTAAGAGCACTAGCGATAAACACACTTCTATGGGACCATGCACAAAGTCAATGGGCATAGCCATGAAGTTTTTGTATTTTCGTGCATGCATGAATAAGTCTAGGCGCAAGTGGGTTTGGCAAAACTGCACGTGCAAAGCGCTAATGGGGCTGGGTCAAGTGTTATTTAATTCGGAGGTTCTTCTCCGGTTATTGTACCTTCTGCATCCTATTATATAGTCCATCCCATCAAGCACCAGCCAAATGCTTTCTAGAACTAAAACGGACCCTCTCCCTTCATCTGTTCAGCGTGCAAGGCTATAACTGGTGCTGATAATGCCTTCACAGGGCACTTCGAAGGGAACACAGTCCATGGTCTTTGGGTTGTTCCAAACAAGTTGTCCAATAAGAGCCATCTGAAGCTCTCGCAGTGGAAGGGAATAAGGCATAGGGATGATCATGTGTGAATGGGACACATCAATGCGAGAGCTGGACGCGAGAGAAGTTGCTGGAGTTTATTTATATTGGGGTATAGGGCACCAGTAAGTGTTCTTTATTACTTATGCTGAGTGTACTGTGATATAAAGCATTGATATGTTATCTTTTACTTGCTTGTTTGTCATTCATCTTGCAAAACGGCTCCAGCCTTGTCGAAAGCGAAGACCGCGATGTGCTGTGTGCATTTGTGGGCTCTGTACTGACAGGGCAGTGAACTGGATTTTCACCTCGCGTTGTACACCAAGAAGCAAAAATATGCCACTTGTTTGTATAAAGCTTCCTAGCTGATGGAGCTCTAGCATTCAGAATGGTATCAACCACAGCGGGGGATTACCCATCATTCAAAAGAGCGCCCCGTTGAGGGGCCATACCATAACTTCCATAAGTCTGGCCGGGGGTGCCCCGAGCCTGAAACAACATGTCTGGAATCTCCCAAAGCACTTTTTCCAGGAGAGAGAAAAGAGTCGAAAACCATACTTGATGGCCAAAACGGCACCCCTAATAGAAGCCGAACCCGATCCCCCGTTTCCAGAGAAACATCTGTCTGAACAACCCCATTGAACACTGGCGGAGTTTGCCTTAATTGAATTATATCCCCATGCGTTATCGTTCGAAGTACCCAGTTCCAAATGCCCTTCAGCTGCTGCCAAGCCAACAGATGGACAGACAGACAGATTAATGCATGACTCTTGCCTGCAGCGTGACCTGTAACCACTAGATGGCACTGTAACAGGTAAAAGATGGGAAGGAGGAGGCGGAAACCGGCGGAACAGTCAACGTAACATTAAATACATAACTGAACTTAAACATAACTTAAAACACACAGAGAGCGCAGCCGTGTCCATCTCTCTCTCGCTCAAACTGGCATCCCCGGCACCTCTTTATCCCTCACCTGGCTAATTGGGCTGATACAGCACCATGAATCGTGATGGCCCGGCCACGCCCTCCTACTCGTCACAGGCATGCTTGGCTAACTTTTGGTGACTGCATTTATACTTTGTGCTAAAAACAGAAAACATGCATCTGAAACGTCTTAGCGCAATGACCTATTTCGCAGGAAAATCGCAAATTGCCTCTTCATTAACATACAGTGCACCCAAAGATAGCACAAACACTCCCACCCACGGCCATTTGCCCTTTGTGATGGCACGAAAATTGCGCTTAGGATTAGCGCTCTCACGAAAATTAAATAAGACGTTGCACACAGTTTTTGAGCTGCGCCAAACGTGTGTCACGAGAATAGAGCCCAAAGTGTTTTGATACGAAAAGTGTGGATGTGACCTGAGGCTGCACATTCGGCCTAACATTCTTATGGTGTGTTCACATACAACACGAATCGAGCGTTTCGCGCTGCGCGATTACATACAAAGTCAATGCAAAGACGGAAATAGAGGCGAATTCGTGACGGGCGGCATGAAGCGAAAACGCAAAATCACTTCATTCGCATGTTCGTGCATATGACGGATATTTTATTTTATTTTGACAATGATAGAACAAATCCCCACAAGGTGTCAATGATTGATTTTAGTTCATGTCTAGAGGCTGCTGTTATATTGTCATAATTAAAAATGATAAACTTGATAGAAAAATCGGCAACAATCGGCTTTAAAAGATTTTTACAGATAATCGCAACTATTGGCACCTATTAATCGGTAAAACCGATATATCGGTCTACCTCGATTAACAACATTTGGTATGATTATGGTAGATCTGTCTCGAAGAGTTTATACATTATCATTAAAAATCTATTTCTGATCTAAAAATGAATGAGATCCCTATTGTTAGAATAAAAGTGTAGACAATAATATTAGAGATTAGAAGTGCATATTTTACGGTTTCAGTCAAACCTGCTCGAGTTTCCCAGAGACGGTGAGAATCTTGGGTGGTGTGCGACTGTCTCTCTTGGTATTGTTGCCGTCTCTGCCCTTCACTGGTGCCACGACATCACGATTCTTCACAGCACCATGACCCATGACGTTACTGCAGACGTCTAGAGATATCCCTCCTCCCGCTCTGTGCCCATCCCTGCGGCGTGCGCCGTTACCCTCCAGCCCATTGCAGTTGGTGGGAAGCCGCTCCAGGTGAGAGGAGGCGCTGTTGAGCTGGACTCGATCCGTGGTGATGCTGCTGCCCCCTCGCTCATCGCTGGAGCCCTCCGAGGTGGATGGGGGCGCGTGGAGACGCTCGGCGCTATAGCTGCGGTCGGCAGGCCCGCGACGGGAGAGTGGCGGACCACGGGGGAGGGTGGTGCGTGTGCCCACGCTCTTCATGGCAAACTCCTGCTCGCCGGCCACCCCGCTGCCAACACTGCCCATCCTGCAGGAACCCGAGCGTCAGTCAAACCAGCAACCATCTGTATGAGCCATTGCAGCTGCCATACCTCCAGTCAGATGACTTCAACACTACAGAGAGAAAGAAAAAACTTTAATTTCCTTGCGGAATATAAAGACAGCTCAAACCAGCCTAAGATGGTTTGCTAGCCAAGCCTGATCAGCTAAAACGCCCCCAAAATCCCTCTGACTGAAAAATGAGCAATATTCCATGTTCAACGCAAGTTCAGCTCAATCGACAGCATCTGTGACATAATGTTGAATACCGTCAGTCGCGATTCAAACTTATGAGTTCTAGTGAAAGTGATTTTGTGCCTCTTTGTCTTGGTTTTGTTTTAGAGTTTATCTGCGGTGACACTGCGTTTTGAGCATGCAAAATTAGTGGACAGGATGTGATGTCACATTGAAGGGCTTTGCATTCAATAAAAAAGAAAATAAAAATAATAATATTTGACAAAAAAAATTCAAACCGTCTACTTACTCTCCAGCAACAATAAAACATGAGTGCTTTTTACAACTGTTGCTTCCAATATTTTTCATGCCAATAAGAGTCTTTAATGAACAGGGAACGAAGTGGTGAACAATCGGACCAGACGGCATTCCAGGAGCCAGTTTAAGGCAGAGTGGCTCCATTTTGATTGGATCATGGCAGGACCAACACAAACAAATGTCAAGCACAGCCAACAGATAAGTAAATGGTCTGCACTTAAATAGCGGCTTTTTTAACCTTAGTGGTTAACAAAGTACTTTACCCAGTGTCCCATTCACCCACTCACACACAAACACACACACACGAATGATGGCAGAACTGCCATGCAAGGTGCTAGCCTGCCATCGGGAGCATCTTGGGGTTCAGTGTATTGCCCAAGGACACTTCGGCATGTGGAGTCATGTAGAAATTTAACCACCAACCCTGAGATCAGTGGACAACCCGCTCAATACTCACTGAGATACCCAGACCCCCACATCGATGTGTTTATTAAGACCAATAGGTCAACATCTGTTTTTCCTTTTTTGTTATGGAAAACCTTTAAAGCAGTGATCCATGGGTATATTTCATACACTGGTTATAAGAACAAGCAAAGGAAACAAAAGCTGCAAGTCATAGTTTAATCGATCACTGAAATTGATGAGCAGCACTCTAATAACCCCACTCCTGAGCTGTGGGCTAGGCTCTTGGCATTCCAGTTAAAGGGACTAGCTGCCTCCCATTTAATTACTTGGGTTTATGACTCATCCCGCACCTTAATCACAAATCCATCTGACATTAATGATGTTGTATCCTCTTTTTACTCTGACCTTTATAAATCAGAATTTCGTCCTGGAACATTTTTTAGATGGCTTAGACATTCCACATATTGATAGAGATATAGCAAACGATCTTGATAAAACCCTAGATTTAGATGAGACTGCAAACGGTCTCCAGCACATGCATGGCAGCAGGTCCAGATGGCTTTCCGATTGAATTCTACTAAATGTTTGCTGAACAGCTGGCACCTTTTTTGTTAGATATGTACAATGATTCTTTTCTTTTTCTCCCAATTTGGCATGCCCAATTCCCAATGCGCTCTTAGTCCCCGAGGTGGCGTAGTGACATGCCTCAAACCAAGTGGCGGAGGATGAATCCCAGTTGCCTCCACATCTGAGAACGTCAATCCGCCCATCTTATCATATGACTTGTTGAGCGGTATTCTCCGCGGCATCCATGCACAACCCACCATGCGCCCCACCAAGAGCGAGAACCACATTATAGTGACCACGAGGAGGTCCTACCCACCCTAGCAACTGGGCCAATTTGGTTGCTTAGGACACCTGGCTGGAGTCACTCAGCACCCCCTGGATTTGAACTTGAGACTCCAGGTGTGGTAGTCAGCGTCTTTACCTTCTGAGCTACCCAGACCCTCCTGTACAATGATTTTTTAAAGAATGGTTCACTTCCTCTAACTCTTACTCAGGCCTCTATATCGCATGTACTTAAGCGGGATGAGAACCCAGAAGAAAGAGGTAGTTGGAGGCCAGTAAGCTTGTTAAATTCAGATAGCTAAGGTGCTGGCTTGCCATCTGGATCCTTGTCTACCTAAAATAGTCTCTGAAGATCAGACTGGTTTTATCAGGGGATGGCAATTATCATCAACCATCCAGCCGATGAGATTGTCATTTCTTTGCATCCAGAGAGGGCCTTTGACCGGGTGGAGTGGAATTAGGTACTCGTCAAGGGTGTCCTATGTCACCTTTCTTATTCGCTTTAGCAATGGAACCGCTCTCCATAGCTCTGAAAATCTCAGAGTTCTTGTTAAGGGAGGGATAGAACATTGTGTTTCACTCTATGCTGATGACCTCTTGCTCTAAATTATGGATCCTGTTGGTATGGATCCAGATATTTTACATATTCTTAACACCTTTGGATCTTTTTCAGGATATAAGCTTAATATAAATAAAAGTGAGTGTTTCCTGGTAAATAAAGCTGCTAAACAAATTCAAGTTGTGGTGTTGGCATTTCGTTAATCTTCCACACAGTTTCATGACTTGGGTGTAAATATGTCACATTCATTTGATTATTATATCAGAATAAATGTAGTAAATTTTTTGCTCAATTTAAATCAGATTTACAGTGCTGGGATCAGTTACCTCTTACACTAATTGGTGGAATTCAGTCAATTAAAATGTATGTTTTACCTAGGTTTTTGGTTCTTTTTCAGACACTTCTGGTGTTTCTACCCAAAGCCTTGTTTAAATTGTTGGATGGGGCTATTTCTACATGCATATGGCAGGGCAGATCTCCCCGAATAAGTAAGGCGAATCTCTAGAGAAACAAAAAAGTTGGGGGTCTAGCGCTGCCTAATTTCATGGTTCATTATTGGGCAGCAAATATTAATATCATTCATATTTGGGATAACTCTCCTGATACAGAATGGTGTAGGGTAGATGTGCAGTCCTGCTCTCCATCTTCGCTTTCTGTCTTGGTGAATGCTCCTTTATCAACTTTTTCCTCAAGTTACACAACAAATTCGGTTGTATACACTACTCTCAGTATATGAGCAATTTTTCTGACCTTAAAAATTCCCTTTTCTCCCAATTTGGAATGCCCAATTCCAACTACTTAGTAGGTCCTCACGATGGCGCAGTTACTCGTCTCAATCCTGGTTGCGGAGGACAAGTCTCAGTTACTTAAGCTTCTGAGACCGTCAATCTGCACATTTTATCACGGGACAATATGGTTGCTAAGGAGACCTGGCTGGAGTCACTCAGCATGCCCTGGACTCAAACTCGTGACTCCAGGTGTGATAGTCAGCGCCAATACTCACTGAGATACCCAGACCCCCCTTGCTGGAAAATGTAATAAACCCCAGTCTAATTTGCTTAACTATTTTCAAGTGCGTAATTTCGCTCGTTCTCATTGTCCTTCTTTTCCAGATTTGTCTGAACCCTCTCTATTTGAAAAGTGCCTAATTCAGAAACATGGCTCTGTATCCGTTTTATACCATTTAATTCATTCTTAAACACTGCCGTCTACCTCTCTGTTAAAACATCAATGGGAAGTGGAACTCAGATGTGGTTTGGATCAGGATTGGTGGGAGAATGCTGCTGGCAGGTTAATTCTTCATCATCTTGTGCCAGACTGAGTCTGATTCAATTTAAGGTACTCCATAGAATTCATTTTACAAAGGTTAAATTAAGTAAGCTATTTCCAGGCACAGATGATACTTGTAATAGGTGCTCTCTAGCTCCTGCTGATCACACTCACCTGTTTTTTTTCCTTTCCAAATCTGGTCTTCTTTCTTTGATACGTTTTCAAGCATTTTCAACATTCCCTCTGAACCATGCCCCTTGATTGCCAACTTTGGGGTCCCTGCTGTACTGGATGAGCATAATAAGAAGTCTGCTAATGCTCTTGCCTTCGCTTCATGGATGTAGGTTGACACTCATTTCTTTGAATATATATATATATATATATATATATATATATATATATTTTTATGGGTGTCTGTCTATCTATCTGTCTGTCTGTCTATCTAACTGTCTGTCTGTCTATCTATCTATCTATCTATCTATCTATCTATCTATCTATCTGTCTGTCTGTCTGTCTGTCTGTCTGTCAGACTATCTATCTATCTGTCTGTCTGTCTGTCTGTCTATCTATCTATCTATCTATCTATCTATCTATCTGTCTGTCTGTCTGTCTGTCTGTCTGTCTATCTATCTATTTGTATGTCTGTCTGTATGTCTGTCAGACTATCTATCTATCTATCTATCTATCTATCTATCTATCTATCTATCTATCTATCTATCTATCTATCTATCTATCTATCTATCTGTCTGTCTGTCTGTCTGTCTATCTATCTATCTATCTATCTATCTGTCTGTCTGTCTGACTATCTGTCTATCTGTCTGTCTGTCAGACTATCTATCTGTCTGTCTGTCTGTCTGTCAGACTATATATCTATCTTTCTATCTATCTATCTATCTATCTATCTATCTATCTATCTATCTATCTATCTATCTGTCTGTCTGTCTGTCTGTCTGTCAGACTATCTATCTATCTATCTATCTATCTATCTATCTATCTATCTATCTATCTATCTATCTATCTATCTATCTGTCTGTCTATCTATCTATCTATCTGTCTGTCTGTCTGACTATATAGCTGTCTGTCTGTCTATTTATCTATCTGTTTGTCTATCTATCTGTCTGTCTGTCTGTCTTTCTGTCTGTCTGTCTGTCTGTCTGTCTGTCTGTCTATCTATCTATCTATCTATCTATCTATCTGTCTGTCTGTCTGTCTATCTATCTATCTATCTATCTATCTATCTATCTGTCTGTCTGTCTGTCTGTCTGTCTGTCTATCTATCTATTTGTATGTCTGTCTGTATGTCTGTCAGACTATCTATCTATCTATCTATCTATCTATCTATCTATCTATCTATCTATCTATCTATCTATCTATCTATCTATCTGTCTGTCTGTCTGTCTGTCTATCTATCTATCTATCTATCTATCTGTCTGTCTGTCTGACTATCTGTCTATCTGTCTGTCTGTCAGACTATCTATCTGTCTGTCTGTCTGTCTGTCAGACTATATATCTATCTTTCTATCTATCTATCTATCTATCTATCTATCTATCTATCTATCTATCTATCTATCTATCTATCTGTCTGTCTGTCTGTCTGTCTGTCAGACTATCTATCTATCTATCTATCTATCTATCTATCTATCTATCTATCTATCTATCTATCTATCTATCTATCTATCTATCTATCTATCTGTCTGTCTATCTATCTATCTATCTGTCTGTCTGTCTGACTATATAGCTGTCTGTCTGTCTATTTATCTATCTGTTTGTCTATCTATCTGTCTGTCTGTCTGTCTTTCTGTCTGTCTGTCTGTCTGTCTGTCTGTCTGTCTATCTATCTGTCTGTCTGTCTGTCTATCTGTCTGTCTGTCTATCTGTCTGTCTGTCTGTCCGTCCGTCCGTCCGTCCGTCCGTCCGTCCGTCCGTCCGTCTATCTAATATATATTTGTATATATATTTTTCATTCCCATTGTCCTCCACTGGATGTTGATGGTTTGTGTGTGGTTGGTTGGGAGGGGGCCCAATGAGGGATGAGACTGTTCATGTTTGTGTCCTCCCTTAGTGTGTTAAAAACAAGGGACTGTATATGAATAAAAATATTGTTATATACTTATTGCATGTTCCAATTTAAAAACGAAAGAAAATTCAATAATAAAAAAACAACAACAATAAAACAAGCAGCTTTGAAATATGAATTCTTTGTATGTCGTCATGCAAATTTGCAGGTAAGTGTTCACCAAACTTGACTTTTGTATGCAGTGGAATGCTTAATTTCTTTACATAAGCTGTAGTGTGGATAGAATAATAGAATATTCTGGGTTCAATACAAATCAGCAGAATTTGTGGCATAATGTCGTCCCTCCTTTTCTTTAAAAAAGCACAAATCTGTGTTACAGTGAGACACTTTCAATGGAAGTCAATGGGGCCAATTTTTATAGGGTTTAACTCTTTAAGCTCTGAAGGTGTTTTTAAAGAGTTCCTGTTTCAGTGGCTTACCCAAAATTAAAGGTTATGTCTCGACAAAAAACTAAAGTTTTTTTGTCAAGTGTTTGGTATCATTGTAAAATTTTTTTTACACATGTTAATGTGTATTAAAAAAAATAAAATAAAACTCTGGGACTCTCAGCATAAGAAGCTGCTGAAAAATCACAAAAGAAATTGAGTCAAAAAGTTACTTTTTTGTAATTGTTCTGATTTGACATTACACATCTCCGGGTGTAAGCATGGAAGCTCCAAAAAAAAAAGCTTTTGTTTTGTTTCAAATCATGTCAACTGTCTCTTAGAAAGTGTTTGTGTTGATACGACAAATCAATCAAAAGTTCCAACATTACAAATATAATTGATCATAGTGTCCAAAAACATCTCCAAACAAATAAAAGATAATAATTGTACATAAGAACTAATTACACATGCAAACACAACAATGACTAAAGGTTTGCATAGCATGCAGACATGATTTTACTCATGAGATTTCACAGAATGAGTTTCATTCTGTGTCATTTGAGTCATCATTGAGTCTGTGTCATGTATTTGGCGCCATCTCCTGGTGGTCATATGTAACATTGTGCTTCATGTGGATTATCTAATGATCTATACATCTGATTATCTTGTGTGTGGACTCATTTGAAAGATAATCATCTCATTCAGTTTCATTCTGTGCCATTTGAGTCATCATTGAGTCTGTGTCATGTATTTGGCGCCATCTCCTGGTGGTCATATGTAACATTGTGCTTCATGTGGATTATCTAATGATCTATACATCTGATTATCTTGTGTGTGGACTCGATTGAAAGATAATCATCTCATTCAGTTTCATTCTGTGTCATTTGAGTCATCATTGAGTCTGTGTCATGTATTTGGCACCATCTCCTGGTGGTCATATGTAACATTGTGCT
>JAVLUX010000018.1:1027500-1050000 GCA_032164185.1 Moxostoma hubbsi | reverse complement strand
TCATCAAATACAAATGTCTCTTTTATGTGCTGATAACTGCTGCTGTAAGCCCCAAATAGCAAAAAACTTTATATCTGCTATTACCTCAGGGAGCCTTCTAATAATAAAATGTCAAAATTAGCAATTGTTTACTTGTCTGTGAGCTTACTTGGCTGAATAATACAATGTTATATCTGATATCTCCAGAACAAAATATGCGGTCCAGTAGGAAAATCATGCAAAACAAACCATGAGAAGATATTTTTTCAACTATTGATGATCCAATGTTATATACAATCACAAAGGGGAGGATCTCAGCTTTCTAATGACACCTAGATTGAGCTTCTGGTCCACTCAGAGGCCGAGATATTCAATGAAATAATGAGGGTGTTGCTTGAACTGAACATTAGACTGAATGTCTATGGACGAGCACATCTGTGAGGGGTGAAATGTGTTAGAGCGCCACCTACATTTCACATCTGTGTATTGTGATGGAATGTGTTAGAGCGCCACCTACAGTTCACATCTGTGTATTGTGATGGAATGTGTTAGAGCGCCACCTACAGTTCACATCTGTGTATTGTGATGGAATGCGTTAGAGCGCCACCTACAGTTAACATCTGTATAATGTGATGGAATGCGTTAGAGCGCCACCTACAGTTCACATCTGTGTATTGTGATGGAATGCGTTAGAGCGCCACCAACAGTTCACATCTGTGTATTGTGATGGAATGCGTTAAAGCGCCACCTACAGTTCGCATCTGTATAACGTGATGGAATGCGTTAGAGCGCCACCTACAGTTCGCATCTGTTTATTGTGATGGAATGCGTTAGAGCGCCACCTACAGTTCGCATCTGTTTATTGTGATGGAATGCGTTAGAGCGCCATCTACAGTTCACATCTGTGTACTGTGATGGAATGCGTTAGAGCGCCACCTACAGTTCACATCTGTGTATTGGGATGGAATGCGTTAGAGCGCCACCAGACAGTTCACATCTGTGTATTGTGATGGAATGCGTTAGAGCGCCACCTACAGTTCACATCTGTGTATTGTGATGGAACGCGTTAGAGCGCCACCTACAGTTCACATCTGTGTATTGTGATGGAATGCGTTAGAGCGCCACCTACAGTTCACATCTGTGTATTGTGATGGAATGCGTTAGAGCGCCACCAGACAGTTCACATCTGTGTATTGTGATGGAATGCGTTAGAGCGCCACCTACAGTTCACATCTGTGTATTGTGATGGAATGCGTTAGAGCGCCACCTACAGTTCACATCTGTGTATTGTGATGGAATGCGTTAGAGCGCCACCTACAGTTCACATCTGTGTATTGTGATGGAATGCGTTAGAGCGCCACCTACAGTTCACATCTGTGTATTGTGATGGAATGCGTTAGAGCGCCACCAGACAGTTCACATCTGTGTATTGTGATGGAATGCGTTAGAGCGCCACCTACAGTTCACATCTGTGTATTGTGATGGAATGCGTTAGAGCGCCACCTACAGGTCACATCTGTGTATTGTGATGGAATGCGTTAGAGCGCCACCTACAGTTCACATCTGTGTATTGGGATGGAATGCGTTAGAGCGCCACCTACAGTTCACATCTGTGTATTGTGATGGAATGCGTTAGAGCGCCACCTACAGTTCACATCTGTGTATTGTGATGGAATGGGTTAGAGCGCCACCTACAGTTCACATCTGTGTATTGTGACAGAATGCGTTAGAGCGCCACCTACAGTTCACATCTGTGTATTGTGACGGAATGCGTTAGAGCGCCACCTACAGTTCACATCTGTGTATTGTGATGGAATGCGTTAGAGCGCCAACTACAGTTCACATCTGTGTATTGTGATGGAATGCGTTAGAGCGCCACCTACAGTTAACATCTGTATAATGTGATGGAATGCGTTAGAGCGCCACCTACAGTTCACATCTGTGTATTGTGATGGAATGCGTTAGAGCGCCACCAACAGTTCACATCTGTGTATTGTGATGGAATGCGTAAAGCGCCACCTACAGTTCACATCTGTATAATGTGATGGAATGCGTTAGAGCGCCACCTACAGTTCGCATCTGTGTATTGTGATGGAATGCGTTAGAGCGCCACCTACAGTTCACATCTGTGTACTGTGATGGAATGCGTTAGAGCGCCACCTACAGTTCACATCTGTGTATTGTGATGGAATGCGTTAGAGCGCCACCTACAGTTCACATCTGTGTATTGTGATGGAATGCGTTAGAGCGCCACCTACAGTTCACATCTGTGTATTGTGATGGAATGCGTTAGAGCTCCACCTACAGTTCACATCTGTGTATTGTGATGGAATGTGTTAGAGCGCCACCTACAGTTCACATCTGTGTATTGTGATGGAATGTGTTACAGCTCCACCTACAGTTCACATCTGTGTATTGTGATGGAATGTGTTAGAGCGCCACCTACAGTTCACATCTGTGTATTGTGATGGAATGCGTTAGAGCGCCACCTACAGTTCACATCTGTGTATTGTGATGGAATGCGTTAGAGCGCCACCTACAGTTCACATCTGTGTATTGTGATGGAATGCGTTAGAGCGCCACCTACAGTTCACATCTGTGTATTGTGATGGAATGCGTTAGAGCGCCACCTACAGTTCACATCTGTGTATTGTGATGGAATGCGTTAGAGCGCCACCTACAGTTCACATCTGTGTATTGTGATGGAATGCGTTAGAGCGCCACCTACAGTTCACATCTGTATAATGTGATGGAATGCGTTAGAGCGCCACCTACAGTTCGCATCTGTGTATTGTGATGGAATGCGTTAGAGCGCCACCAACAGTTCGCATCTGTGTATTGTGATGGAATGCGTTAAAGCGCCACCTACAGTTCGCATCTGTATAATGTGATGGAATGCGTTAGAGCGCCACCTACAGTTCGCATCTGTTTATTGTGATGGAATGCGTTAGAGCGCCACCTACAGTTCGCATCTGTGTATTGTGATGGAATGCGTTAGAGCGCCACCTACAGTTCACATCAGTGTACTGTGATGGAATGTGTTAGAGCGCCACCTACAGTTCACATCTGTGTATTGGGATGGAATGCGTTAGAGCGCCACCAGACAGTTCACATCTGTGTATTGTGATGGAATGCGTTAGAGCGCAACCTACAGTTCACATCTGTGTATTGTGATGGAATGTGTTAGAGCGCCACCTACAGTTCACATCTGTGTATTGTGATGGAATGCGTTAGAGCGCCACCTACAGTTCACATCTGTGTATTGTGATGGAATGCGTTAGAGCGCCACCTACAGTTCACATCTGTGTATTGTGATGGAATGCGTTAGAGCGCCACCAGACAGTTCACATCTGTGTATTGTGATGGAATGCGTTAGAGCGCCACCTACAGTTCACATCTGTGTATTGTGATGGAATGCGTTAGAGCGCCACCTACAGTTCACATCTGTGTATTGTGATGGAATGCGTTAGAGCGCCACCTACAGTTCACATCTGTGTATTGTGATGGAATGCGTTAGAGCGCCACCAGACAGTTCACATCTGTGTATTGTGATGGAATGCGTTAGAGCGCCACCTACAGTTCACATCTGTGTATTGTGATGGAATGCGTTAGAGCGCCACCTACAGGTCACATCTGTGTATTGTGATGGAATGCGTTAGAGCGCCACCTACAGTTCACATCTGTGTATTGGGATGGAATGCGTTAGAGCGCCACCTACAGTTCACATCTGTGTATTGTGATGGAATGCGTTAGAGCGCCACCTACAGTTCACATCTGTGTATTGTGACGGAATGCGTTAGAGCGCCACCTACAGTTCACATCTGTGTATTGTGACGGAATGCGTTAGAGCGCCACCTACAGTTCACATCTGTGTATTGTGACGGAATGCGTTAGAGCGCCACCTACAGTTAACATCTGTATAATGTGATGGAATGCGTTAGAGCGCCACCTACAGTTCACATCTGTGTATTGTGATGGAATGCGTTAGAGCGCCACCAACAGTTCACATCTGTGTATTGTGATGGAATTCGTTAAAGCGCCACCTACAGTTCACATCTG
The DNA here is from genome assembly GCA_032164185.1 of Moxostoma hubbsi. Taxonomy (NCBI): domain Eukaryota; kingdom Metazoa; phylum Chordata; class Actinopteri; order Cypriniformes; family Catostomidae; genus Moxostoma; species Moxostoma hubbsi. Next base: position 1,045,962 of record JAVLUX010000018.1, on the reverse strand, counting down.
TATAATGTGATGGAATGCGTTAGAGCGCCACCTACAGTTCACATCTGTGTATTGTGATGGAATGCGTTAGAGCGCCACCTACAGTTCACATCTGTGTATTGTGATGGAATGCGTTAGAGCGCCACCAGACAGTTCACATCTGTGTATTGTGATGGAATGCGTTAGAGCGCCACCTACAGTTCACATCTGTGTATTGTGATGGAATGCGTTAGAGCGCCACCTACAGTTCACATCTGTGTATTGTGATGGAATGCGTTAGAGCGCCACCTACAGTTCACATCTGTGTATTGTGATGGAATGCGTTAGAGCGCCACCTACAGTTCACATCTGTGTATTGTGATGGAATGCGTTAGAGCGCCACCAGACAGTTCACATCTGTGTATTGTGATGGAATGCGTTAGAGCGCCACCTACAGTTCACATCTGTGTATTGTGATGGAATGCGTTAGAGCGCCACCTACAGGTCACATCTGTGTATTGTGATGGAATGCGTTAGAGCGCCACCTACAGTTCACATCTGTGTATTGGGATGGAATGCGTTAGAGCGCCACCTACAGTTCACATCTGTGTATTGTGATGGAATGCGTTAGAGCGCCACCTACAGTTCACATCTGTGTATTGTGACGGAATGCGTTAGAGCGCCACCTACAGTTCACATCTGTGTATTGTGACGGAATGCGTTAGAGCGCCACCTACAGTTCACATCTGTGTATTGTGACGGAATGCGTTAGAGCGCCACCTACAGTTAACATCTGTATAATGTGATGGAATGCGTTAGAGCGCCACCTACAGTTCACATCTGTGTATTGTGATGGAATGCGTTAGAGCGCCACCAACAGTTCACATCTGTGTATTGTGATGGAATTCGTTAAAGCGCCACCTACAGTTCACATCTGTATAATGTGATGGAATGCGTTAGAGCGTCACCTACAGTTCGCATCTGTGTATTGTGATGGAATGCGTTAGAGCGCCACCTACAGTTCACATCTGTGTACTGTGATGGAATGCGTTAGAGCGCCACCTACAGTTCACATCTGTGTATTGGGATGGAATGCGTTAGAGCTCCACCAGACAGTTCACATCTGTGTATTGTGATGGAATGCGTTAGAGCGCCACCTACAGGTCACATCTGTGTATTGTGATGGAATGCGTTAGAGCGCCACCTACAGTTCACATCTGTGTATTGTGATGGAATGCGTTAGAGCGCCACCTACAGTTCACATCTGTGTATTGTGATGGAATGCGTTAGAGCGCCACCTACAGTTCACATCTGTGTATTGTGATGGAATGCGTTACAGCGCCACCTACAGTTCACATCTGTGTATTGTGATGGAATGCGTTAGAGCGCCACCAACAGTTCACATCTGTGTATTGTGATGGAATGCGTTAAAGCGCCACCTACAGTTCGCATCTGTATAATGTGATGGAATGCGTTAGAGCGCCACCTACAGTTCGCATCTGTTTATTGTGATGGAATGCGTTAGAGCGCCACCTACAGTTCGCATCTGTGTATTGTGATGGAATGCGTTAGAGCGCCACCTACAGTTCACATCTGTGTATTGTGATGGAATGCGTTAGAGCGCCACCAGACAGTTCACATCTGTGTATTGTGATGGAATGCGTTAGAGCGCCACCTACAGTTCACATCTGTGTATTGTGATGGAATGCGTTAGAGCGCCACCTACAGTTCACATCTGTGTATTGTGATGGAATGCGTTACAGCGCCACCTAGAGTTCACATCTGTGTATTGTGATGGAATGCGTTAGAGCGCCACCAACAGTTCACATCTGTGTATTGTGATGGAATGCGTTAAAGCGCCACCTACAGTTCGCATCTGTATAATGTGATGGAATGCGTTAGAGCGCCACCTACAGTTCGCATCTGTTTATTGTGATGGAATGCGTTAGAGCGCCACCTACAGTTCGCATCTGTGTATTGTGATGGAATGCGTTAGAGCGCCTCCTACAGTTCACATCTGTGTATTGTGATGGAATGCGTTAGAGCGCCACCAGACAGTTCACATCTGTGTATTGTGATGGAATGCGTTAGAGCGCCACCTACAGTTCACATCTGTGTATTGTGATGGAATGCGTTAGAGCGCCACCTACAGGTCACATCTGTGTATTGTGATGGAATGCGTTAGAGCGCCACCTACAGTTCACATCTGTGTATTGTGACGGAATGCGTTAGAGCGCCACCTACAGTTCACATCTGTGTATTGTGACGGAATGCGTTAGAGCGCCACCTACAGTTCACATCTGTGTATTGTGACGGAATGCGTTAGAGCGCCACCTACAGTTCACATCTGTGTATTGTGACGGAATGCGTTAGAGCGCCACCTACAGTTAACATCTGTATAATGTGATGGAATGCGTTAGAGCGCCACCTACAGTTCACATCTGTGTATTGTGATGGAATGCGTTAGAGCGCCACCAACAGTTCACATCTGTGTATTGTGATGGAATGCGTTAAAGCGCCACCAACAGTTCACATCTGTATAATGTGATGGAATGCGTTAGAGCGCCACCTACAGTTCGCATCTGTGTATTGTGATGGAATGCGTTAGAGCGCCACCTACAGTTCACATCTGTGTACTGTGATGGAATGCGTTAGAGCGCCACCTACAGTTCACATCTGTGTATTGGGATGGAATGCGTTAGAGCGCCACCAGACAGTTCACATCTGTGTATTGTGATGGAATGCGTTAGAGCGCCACCTACAGGTCACATCTGTGTATTGTGATGGAATGCGTTAGAGCGCCACCTACAGTTCACATCTGTGTATTGGGATGGAATGCGTTAGAGCGCCACCTACAGTTCACATCTGTGTATTGTGATGGAATGCGTTAGAGCACCACCTACAGTTCACATCTGTATATTGTGATGGAATGCGTTAGAGCGCCACCAGACAGTTCACATCTGTGTATTGTGATGGAATGCGTTAGAGCGCCACCTACAGTTCACATCTGTGTATTGTGATGGAATGCGTTAGAGCGCCACCTACAGTTCACATCTGTGTATTGTGATGGAATGCTTTAGAGCGCCACCTACAGTTCACATCTGTGTATTGGGATGGAATGCGTTAGAGCGCCACCTACAGTTCACATCTGTGTATTGTGATGGAATGCGTTAGAGCGCCACCTACAGTTCACATCTGTGTATTGTGATGGAATGCGTTAGAGCGCCACCTACAGTTCACATCTGTGTATTGGGATGGAATGCGTTAGAGCGCCACCTACAGTTCACATCTGTGTATTGGGATGGAATGCGTTAGAGCGCCACCTACAGTTCACATCTGTGTATTGTGATGGAATGCGTTAGAGCACCACCTACAGTTCACATCTGTATATTGTGATGGAATGCGTTAGAGCGCCACCAGACAGTTCACATCTGTGTATTGTGATGGAATGCGTTAGAGCGCCACCTACAGTTCACATCTGTGTATTGTGATGGAATGCGTTAGAGCGCCACCTACAGTTCACATCTGTGTATTGTGATGGAATGCGTTAGAGCGCCACCTACAGTTCACATCTGTGTATTGTGATGGAATGCGTTAGAGCGCCACCTACAGTTCGCATCTGTGTATTGTGATGGAATGCGTTAGAGCGCCACCTACAGTTCACATCTGTGTACTGTGATGGAATGCGTTAGAGCGCCACCTACAGTTCACATCTGTGTATTGGGATGGAATGCGTTAGAGCGCCACCAGACAGTTCACATCTGTGTATTGTGATGGAATGCGTTAGAGCGCCACCTACAGGTCACATCTGTGTATTGTGATGGAATGCGTTAGAGCGCCACCTACAGTTCACATCTGTGTATTGGGATGGAATGCGTTAGAGCGCCACCTACAGTTCACATCTGTGTATTGTGATGGAATGCGTTAGAGCACCACCTACAGTTCACATCTGTATATTGTGATGGAATGCGTTAGAGCGCCACCAGACAGTTCACATCTGTGTATTGTGATGGAATGCGTTAGAGCGCCACCTACAGTTCACATCTGTGTATTGTGATGGAATGCGTTAGAGCGCCACCTACAGTTCACATCTGTGTATTGTGATGGAATGCTTTAGAGCGCCACCTACAGTTCACATCTGTGTATTGGGATGGAATGCGTTAGAGCGCCACCTACAGTTCACATCTGTGTATTGTGATGGAATGCGTTAGAGCGCCACCTACAGTTCACATCTGTGTATTGTGATGGAATGCGTTAGAGCGCCACCTACAGTTCACATCTGTGTATTGGGATGGAATGCGTTAGAGCGCCACCTACAGTTCACATCTGTGTATTGGGATGGAATGCGTTAGAGCGCCACCTACAGTTCACATCTGTGTATTGTGATGGAATGCGTTAGAGCACCACCTACAGTTCACATCTGTATATTGTGATGGAATGCGTTAGAGCGCCACCAGACAGTTCACATCTGTGTATTGTGATGGAATGCGTTAGAGCGCCACCTACAGTTCACATCTGTGTATTGTGATGGAATGCGTTAGAGCGCCACCTACAGTTCACATCTGTGTATTGTGATGGAATGCGTTAGAGCGCCACCTACAGTTCACATCTGTGTATTGTGATGGAATGCGTTAGAGCGCCACCTACAGTTCACATCTGTGTATTGTGACGGAATGCGTTAGAGCGCCACCTACAGTTCACATCTGTGTATTGTGACGGAATGCGTTAGAGCGCCACCTACAGTTCACATCTGTGTATTGTGACGGAATGCGTTAGAGCGCCACCTACAGTTCACATCTGTATAATGTGATGGAATGCGTTAGAGCGCCACCTACAGTTCACATCTGTGTATTGTGATGGAATGCGTTAGAGCGCCACCTACAGTTCACATCTGTGTATTGTGATGGAATGCGTTAGAGCGCCACCTACAGTTCACATCTGTGTATTGTGATGGAATGCGTTAGAGCGCCACCTACAGTTCACATCTGTGTATTGTGATGGAATGCGTTAGAGCGCCACCTACAGTTCACATCTGTGTATTGTGATGGAATGCGTTAGAGCGCCACCTACAGTTCACATCTGTGTATTGTGATGGAATGCGTTAGAGCGCCACCTACAGGTCACATCTGTGTATTTTGATGCAATGCGTTAGAGCGCCACCTACAGTTCACATCTGTGTATTGTGATGGAATGCGTTACAGCGCCACCTACAGTTCACATCTGTGTATTGTGATGGAATGCGTTAGAGCGCCACCTACAGTTCACATCTGTGTATTGTGATGGAATGCGTTAGAGCGCCACCTACAGTTCACATCGGTGTATTGTGATGGAATGCGTTAGAGCGCCACCTACAGTTCACATCTGTGTATTGTGATGGAATGCGTTAGAGCGCCACCTACAGTTCACATCTGTGTATTGTGATGGAATGCGTTAGAGCGCCACCTACAGTTCACATCTGTATATTGTGATGGAACGCGTTAGAGCGCCACCTACAGTTCACATCTGTATATTGTGATGGAACGTGTTAGAGCGCCACCTACAGTTCACATCTGTGTATTGTGATGGAACGCGTTAGAGCGCCACCTACAGTTCACATCTGTGTATTGTGATGGAACGTGTTAGAGCGCCACCTACAGTTCACATCTGTGTATTGTGATGGAACGTGTTAAAGCGCCACCTACAGTTCACATCTGTGTATTGTGATGGAACGTGTTAGAGCGCCACCTACAGTTCACATCTGTATAATGTGATGGAATGTGATGGAGAATTTTTTTTTTCTGGTGCTTTCTGTTATCTAGTGGCATAAAATGAGACTTTTTAAAGAAACAAAACAAAAGATTTTGTTTATCATAAGATAATTAACACATACAATATTATTTATGAATAATTGAAATCCTTTTTTTTAATTGGAGGGTTCTCTGAAAAATGAGACCAGTGTTTTTGCAATTACTCCACAGAGCGTGCGAATGGTGAGCTTTTACATTTGAGTGTGAAAAATTGCAGGTGGCAGCCCAAAAATGCCCCATTGAAGTATTAGGTTAAAACATCAGTTTTCCAATCTTATTATTCTTGACTATAAGCATATTTCAAATGTCCTTCACGAAAAAATGTTACATTATTTGTGTATGATCCCAGAAATAAAAGATGAATAAATGCAAAGAGTTTTCACATGCTAAGATGATCTGATTGGTGTTGCCACACATCTGCCAACTGTCCATTTGGGCTTCTTTTATGGTATTTTGTGTGTTTTTACTGCAGTTAAATTCACCTCAAACATAAACGACATAACTAGAATTGATCCCAGTGACATTTTGGAAAAGTCCCACTTTGTCTTCTTCAATAATATCTGTCAGATTGGTTTTGATAAGGTCAGAGCAACGTATTTAAAGAATTTGAAGGGAAAATAAGAGGTTATTCTGACATGATTGCTATTGTTTTTACATATAACATTAAAACTGCCCGTTCTCTTTGGAAATTTCACAAAAGGTTTGAACCCAGTTTTTGCAAGAACTAAACTAGGCCTAAGTTTCTTATACTGTCCGTCCAATGATAACATGTTACATTCACAGCCAATCAGAACATGTTTGATGTTTAACTTGTTGACTCAAACACACTTACCAGGCGCATAACTGAGCACTCTGACATCAGGTTCCTCCTCGGCTAACACACGAAACATCATGTCGCGGGCCGCTTTACCGGTGCAGTACAGAACCCACGAGGGGAAGGCCTTGAGCGCGCACAGAGAGCTGATATTCACCACTGTACGCTGGAGACCCAGACGACGAGGAAACGCTTGCAGGACACCAGCCGTTAGACTGAGCACTGCGCTCACGTTCAGGGACAGGTAACGGTTGACCTCTGTGGGGTCAGTGAAGGTCAGAGCCAGTCGAGACACGTCACCCAGAGAGCCTGAGAAAAACGAGACATATTGTCACATATTAATGATATGTTGAAAGACAAATAACTTTATCACATCTACACTCTTCCCATAAAGAACATCCCATTGCACCAAAGGTTTTTAGACTGTACAAGTTGATAAAAAATTGTTCTTTTAAGAATGCTTCACTCTTCTATACCAAACCCCTTTCTGGAAACATTACTTTTATGTTACATTACTTGTGTATGTTAAATATAAAGATACCTTCAGGTACTGCAAAAAAAAAAAAAAAAAAATTAGATTAAAAATATATATAAGTATTTTGTCTTGTTTTCCAGTAAAAAAAAATGAATATATAAAATGTATCAAAATAAATATAAAAGTGGTGAATATTTTTTTATTTAATTAAGAAGCGAAATTACATATTTTTGGAAGAATTGAATTGAGAGAGAATGCTTTGAATGACATTGTTCAGATTTTTGTGACGTTTATGCATAAAATAAGAAAAAAATGGGGTAAGTAAAATAAACTTACTTTAAGATATATTCGCTAAAAATGCTAAATTTAGCTTCTTAAAGCAATAGTTCAACCATAAACTCTCTGTAGAAATATAGAAAGTCACACACATCTGGGGTGGCGTGAGGGTGAGTAAAAGATGAGAGAATTTTCATTTTTGGATGAACTGTCCCTTTAAGGATTAGTTTACCCAAAAATTGCATAATGCATGTGTTGTTGTAACTCTATACGACTTTCTTTCTTGTTCTGAACACAAAGGGAGAAATTGTGAATAAATGTTGTGCTCAGTGATGTATGTGATGTATGAAAGTGATGCATTTCTATGCCCAGCCTTATTATTTTGAAAGTTTTTGGACCGGTGCCAGTTTACGGTGGATGGAGACACCACGCAAGGTAGAAACAAGCGATCGATAGCAGGGTGTGAATTATGTTGCGTTGAGTGGTTCAAGTGAATGCGCGAAAATAAATTCTGTGATTGTACAGAGTGCCGTGAATGCGCTCTAAGTGTGTAAAATGCTTGTGTACAGTTCAGCTGAATAATAACATTTTTAAAACTTTTTTAACTTAATGCTGATGATTCGAGTGTATGAATCAGGTTAACGAAAAAAAAAACAGACCAATCTCACAACAAAGCTGAAATAAAAGCTTGTGTTTTACCTGTCAATCAGACTTACATGGAAGTTGCATTCGTTACTATAGCAACAATAATAGCCGGTGGGCGTGATTTCTCAAAATCGTAGAAAGAAAAAAGAAAAACAAAAGTGTAGTGCTCTTTTTGAAATGAACATAAGATCAATGTTCTCATGTCATTCTGAATAACATGATTAAGAATAATGAATAAATAAAATCAACTACATTTTCTGCTTTAAATAACCTCATGATATATGTCAATTTCTGCATATATTAATACAGTTGAATATTTAAAAAAATAAGTAATGTAACATCATTAAGAACTAACACGAACTAACAATGAACAATATTGTATGTATAAATTAACATAAACCAAGAATTCCAAGATGAACAAACACTTGAAAAAACATTCCGTTATTTCTTCAAACCTAATTTGGAATACTGTAATAATGTAAAGTGCATAATTAAATCATAAATCCCAACTACAACAACACAAACCCCCATAACACACCTTATGGTCTTTGTGTCATTTTTGTAAAAAAAAAAAAAAAAAGGCCAATTCTCCAATTTCATTTTTTTTTCTCATCAAATCTTATCGTATGCTTTCATAACAATCACGAGTCTCATGAATAATTAATTAGACTTCTGAATGATACTTTTGTGTTGTTTTGAAGCTTGAAGAGATGGTCACCATAAACTGCCATTGTATGACATCACTGAGCACAACATTTATTCACAATTTCTCTCTTTGTGATCAGAACAAGAAAGAAAGTCATATAGAGTTACAACATCACGGGGGTGAGTAAACAATGACTGAATTATCATACACACCTGCATTATTGATGAGCAGTAAGTGATCCATCTCAGACAGAGAAGTCTCTTTAGCTGCCTGAACTGTTTTCTCTACACCTTCCATCTTCTCCAAATCCGCTTGCACACAGCGGACCACCAGCCTCTTCTGTCTGTCGTCCAGGGCTTTAATGCTCTCCTTCACTTCATTGAGCTGTTCTGCGGTTCTGGCCACCAGCAGCATTATGGACCGTGGCTTCAGCAGACAGCTCAACTGTAACGCCAGCGTCCGTCCGTAACCTTTCGAGGCCCCTGTGATGATGCACAGAGCTCTGCCCAGATCTCTGGGTTCCCGATAGATTAAATCTTCCATTTTAAGAAAACGGCTGAAAAGTCTTTAGTGAAGCTGCTTGATGGTCGATGACTGTCAGTAAGTTGTGGGGCTCTATATAGTGACTGACCGTGAGACTAAAGTGGAGCTATTTTCACACTCACTCTCAGTAACACAGAAGGTCATTCATAAGAGAGAATTAATCACATGGAACATGCAACTAGAAAATAAAAAAAATCGATTTTTGCCATTTGTTATGGTGCCTTGTTATGGAACAGCAACACAAAAATCACTTTTATTTAGAGTATTCTGACCAACATGGGCAATACATTTAACTTATCAGTTTTAAGGACGGTGTTCAGACTGTTTACTGTGCTCACTTTGCATTTCACTTAGTCACGCGACATCGAGGAGATGGTTACCAGGGCTGGGAAGTAACAGATTACATGTAATCTGGATAACTTAATCATATTTTGAAAAACAAGCACTTGTAATTGGATTAAATTACATTTTAAAATAATCGTAATTGGACAACCGTTACTTTTTTATGGATTACATGATTACGTGTTAATTGGACAATGGCAGTAAATTGTTCATAATTTATTGATCACCATAATGTGTTTAATTTTTCACTATAACGCTACCTGCGACATACGTTTGGTAACTCTTCGAGTGTTTTGGGAAGAGAGGGAGAGGGCTGTGAAATTGCACACAGACCTAATTTTTGACTTTTGACTTGCAAATATTGGAGTCGCGCGTTCCGTGTTTTGGCCTTATTTTCAGTATTCAGCCGCCGTTTTTTTTGGCTTGCTGGGGCTTATTTTCATTTGAATCAATATAACCAGGGCTGGACTGGTAATCTGGCATACCAGGCATTTTCCCTGTGGGCCGACGCACTTTGGGGCTGATCAGAGGCGGACTGGCCATTGGGAGAACCAAGCGGGCCAGTGGCCATGGCCAGTCCGCCTCTGATTACAATTCAGAAGTAATCCTCCCAGCATGGACGGTTACAACAACATCAGTTACAGTTACAAAGTCAGGAAAAGCTTAAAGTGAACATAACTAAACGTAGCGAAGCTGAACTACATTTTTCATTAGTGTGACAGTAGTTGTGCTATTTTTACAATCCCTTCTTCAATGTAAGTCTATGGGGATTTTACAGGTGAAAATGATAAGTGTGGTCTGTTAGTAACAGTATATCTCTCAACAACACACATGATTTGATGTCACTAAAATCATTAGATTTAACTCAATCGCCAACATTAAAATCACATTAATTTAAGGATGTCACATTAATAGCTTGCAGTCATAGAAAACAGAAGCAGAATTATAGTCAGTACTGAATGAAATTGTAACAGATTAAAATAAATGAAGTGTGTCAATGCAACAACAACACTTTGATACAAGCTTACTAAACACTGTAGTGTGTGTCTTATATCTAATGTCCATTGCTAATTGTGCATGCAGGAGTTGTCCATGTGTTCTCATGTGGTTCTCAGCAGATGATGGAATGTGTTCAAACTGTCTCTAGTTACACCGATACTTACTGACAGATGATGTGATTACACACAGTATCTTTAAAAAAGCACAAATGTGTGTTCCAGTGAGACACTTACAATGGAAGTCAATGGGGACAATTTTTTGAGGGTTTAGAGGCAGAAATGTGAAGCTTATAATTTTATAAATAATTTTATTTGAGCTGTAATGTTGTTTAAATCGTATTTTTTTATGGTCGGTTTAGCTTTAAGTCATCACGATAACAACACTGTCTTAAATGTCCATCGTACATGTGAACACCAACACTGTTTAAAAAGCATCTCAGGATGAAGCACCACATAAAGTTGCTTGAGTGGATGATCAGAATATGCACAAACAAACAATTAAAATACAGTATCAAAAAAAGTATGTGAACCCTTTGGTATTAGCTGGTTTTCTGCATTAATTGGTCATAAAATGTCATTAAGTATAGACAAACACAACGTGCTTAAACTAACAACACACAAACAAATATAATCTTTCATGTCTTTATTGAACACATCCCATTAAACATTCACAGTGCTGAGGAGAAAGTAAGTGAATCCTTGGATTTAATAACTGGTCGATCCTCCTTTGGCAGTAATAACCTCAATCAAGCCTCTCCGGTAGATGCGGATCAGACCTGCACAACGTTCAGAAGGAATTCTGGATCATTCTTCCTTACAGAACTGCTTCAGTTCAGACATATTCTTAGGATGTCTGCTGTGAACGGCTCTCTTGATGTCATTCCACAGCATCTCTATTGGGTTAAGGTCTGGACTCTGAGTGGGACACTCCGAAAGGTGGATTTTCTTTTTTTGAAGTCATTCTGTAGTGGATTTACGTCGATGTTTAGGGTCATTGTCCTGCTGCATCACCCAACTTCTACTGAGCTTCAGCTGGTGCACAGACACCCTGATATTATCCTGTAGGATATCTTGATATCTTGGAAATTAATTTTCCCTCGATGATGGCAAGCGCCCAAATCATGATGCTCCCTCCACCGTACTTCACAGTTGGGATGATGTTTTAATGTTGGTATGCGGTGCCCTTTTTATGCCATACGTAGTGCTGCATGTTCGCCACAAACAATTCAACCGCAGTTTCCTCAGTCCACAAAACATTTTCCCAGTAGTGTTGTGGAGTGTTTAGATGGTCTTTGGCAAACTTCAGGCACACATAAATGTTTTTGTTGGAAAGCAGCGGCTTCCTTCATGATGTCCTGCCATGAACACACACCTGTTTAATGTTTTCTGTATAGTAGACTCATGGACAGAGATGTTAACCAGTTCCAATGATTCCTTCAAGTCTTTATTTATCACTCTAAGGCACTTTATTACCTCATTGAGCATTCTGCAGTGTGTCCTTTGAGTCATCTTGACTGGACGGACACTTCTAGTGAGAGTACCTATAGTACTAAATCATCTCCATTTACAGACAGTTTGTCTATCTGTGGACAGATGAATATCTAACGGCCACTTCTAGTGAGAGTACCTATAGTACTAAATCACCTCCATTTATAGACAGTTTGTCTATCTGTGGACAGATGAATATCTAACGGCCACTTCTAGTGAGAGTACCTATAGTACTAAATCATCTCCATTTATAGACAGTTTGTCTAACTGTGGACAGGTGAATATCTAACGGCCACTTCTAGAGAGAGTACCTATAGTACTAAATCACCTCCATTTATAGACAGTTTGTCTAACTGTGGACAGATGAATATCTAACGGCCACTTCTAGAGAGAGTACCTATAGTACTAAATCACCTCCATTTATAGACAGTTTGTCTAACTGTGGACAGATGAATATCTAACGGCCACTTCTAGTGAGAGTACCTATAGTACTAAATCATCTCCATTTATAGACAGTTTGTCTAACTGCGAACAGATGAATATCTAACGGCCACTTCTAGTGAGAGTACCTATAGTACTAAATCACCTCCATTTATAGACAGTTTGTCTAACTGTGGACAGATGAATATCTAACGGCCACTTCTAGTGAGAGTACCTATAGTACTAAATCACCTCCATTTATAGACAGTTTGTCTAACTGTGGACAGATGAATATCTAACGGCCACTTCTAGTGAGAGTACCTATAGTACTAAATCACCTCCATTTATAGACAGTTTGTCTAACTGTGGACAGATGAATATCTAACGGCCACTTCTAGTGAGAGTACCTATAGTACTAAATCACCTCCATTTATAGACAGTTTGTGTAACTGTGGACAGATGAATATCTAACGGCCACTTCTAGTGAGAGTACCTATAGTACTAAATCACCTCCATTTATAGACAGTTTGTCTAACTGTGGACAGATGAATATCTAACGGCCACTTCTAGAGAGAGTACCTATAGTACTAAATCACCTCCATTTATAGACAGTTTGTCTAACTGTGGACAGATGAATATCTAACGGCCACTTCTAGTGAGAGTACCTATAGTACTAAATCACCTCCATTTATAGACAGTTTGTCTAACTGTGGACAGATGAATATCTAATGGCCACTTCTAGTGAGAGTACCTATAGTACTAAATCACCTCCATTTATAGACAGTTTGTCTAACTGTGGACAGATGAATATCTAATGGCCACTTCTAGAGAGAGTACCTATAGTACTAAATCATCTCCATTTATAGACAGTTTGTCTAACTGCGGACAGATGAATATCTAACGGCCACTTCTAGTGAGAGTACCTATAGTACTAAATCATCTCCATTTATAAACAGTTTGTCTAACTGTGAACAGATGAATATCTAACGGCCACTTCTAGTGAGAGTACCTATAGTACTAAATCACCTCCATTTATAGACAGTTTGTGTAACTGTGGACAGATGAATATCTAACGGCCACTTCTAGTGAGAGTACCTATAGTACTAAATCACCTCCATTTATAGACAATTTGTGTAACTGTGGACAGATGAATATCTAACGGCCACTTCTAGTGAGAGTACCTATAGTACTAAATCATGTCCATTTATAGACAGTTTGTCTAACTGTGGACAGATGAATATCTAACGGCCACTTCTAGTGAGAGTACCTATAGTACTAAATCATCTCCATTTATAGACAGTTTGTCTAACTGTGGACAGATGAATATCTAACGGCCACTTCTAGTGAGAGTACCTATAGTACTAAATCATCTCCATTTATAGACAGTTTGTCTAACTGTGGACAGATGAATATCTAACGGCCACTTCTAGAGAGAGCACCTATAGTACTAAATCACCTCCATTTATAGACAGTTTGTCTAACTGTGGACAGATGAATATCTAACGGCCACTTCTAGAGAGAGTACCTATAGTACTAAATCACCTGCATTTATAGACAGTTTGTCTAACTGTGGACAGATGAATATCTAAACTCTTCCAGATAACTTTGCAACCCTTTCCAGCTTTATGCAAAGCAACCATACTTGATCATAGATCTTCTGAGATCTCTTGTTTGTGAGGCATGGTCCACGTCAGCAGATGCTTCTTGTGAATAGCAAACTCAAAATGTTTGAGTGCTTTTTATAAGTCATAACTTTTAGCTCTAAAAGTAGCTCTAACCCCTACGATCTCATTTTAATATTTGGATGCCAGTTTTTCCAACCCCTGACTCAATTTTTTTTTTCCCCTCATCTTTGGCCTAGGGGGGGTTCACTTACTTTTTCCACAGCACTGTGAATATTTAATGGGGTGTGTTCAATTAAGACATGAAAGATTATAATTGTTTGTGTGTTGTTAGTTTAAGCACATTGTGCTTGTCTATACTTGTGACTTTGATGAAGATCACATTTTATGACCAATTTTACAAGAAAACAGCTAATATCAAAGGGTTCACATACTTTTGTTGCCACTGTACAGGAAAGCTTGCATTTGTTTCACACTATAATTCCCATCTTTCAATTTCTCTTAAAACATGTTTGACATGTTTGGTTCCATGAAGAACCTTTAACATCCACGAGACCTTCCCAGTGCACAAAAATGATCTTGTAGTGGAAAGGGTTCTTCAAAATGGTTCTTTCAGGTTCTCCGGGAACCCAAAATGTTTTTTTCTGTGTCATTGATTTATTAAAGCTTTATTTTTAAAAGCATATACTATTTCATTGTTTTGATTCCTTTAACATGTAGATGTGTCCAAACTTTGTTTACATTTTTGGTTACACCAATGAAAGTGAAGTTTAGGGCCAGATTAGGTAGAAATTGCTCCTTGTTTGACAGACAACTTTGGCCTAAACTTTTGTTACATGTTGTTACTTGTTTTGGTGCTGTTAAATTTAAAACACTGGATGTGTAATGTTCTGGATTTGTGTGAGAAAGCACCAGAATGGGAATGTGGGGGAGGGAAAGTACTGGAAGCGCACTAAGTCTAGAGGGTGTTCGGGTGGAGGCAGCTGTCTTCTCGCCAACACCCGACGCTTGACTGGCGGCTCCAACTGAAGGCCAAAAATATCCTCCAGTACCCCAACTGAGATCTCTTATGGCAGGGGAAAACGCTTTAAAACGATTAGCAGGAGAATGCTTGACACCAATGGGAGCGTTTAATAGTCAGCCGATTGGAATTGTTGAATGTACCAATTTCAACTCTTTCCACAAAGATTTGGGCTCCTTAAAATCACTGTCCACAGTCTCGTAAGGTCATGTAATCACCCCCCTATCTTTAACCTTAACTTGGTACAGCTGGAGGGGGGTCGGCTATTTTGATAAGTGGTTGTGGAATCACAGCTGCCAAATGTGTTGAACTAAAGCAAGCTCATTGATTGAAGACTCTCACATGCAGATATGGAGTTTGTGGAAGTATTTGACTCTCCGGGGAAGGGCAGGGGTCTGCGGGCAACTAAAGAGGTTTGGGCTGGAGACGTTCTGTTCGCTGAAGCCCCTTTTGCTTCGGTTGTCTTTGACAGGTAAGAGACTGACTGAAAGCTCATGTTTAGTTTAAGTAAAACACAATGAAACATAATGATTTCTAAAGGATCCGGAGCTGTTGGAGCGGGACAATCAGGAATATTGTACCCAATGAGAAGGGTCAACAAAACGTATGGGTTTGTCCCAAGCCATACAACGAAGTTAAGGTTTAAAATTTGTTAATCCTACAAAGATTGTGTGTTTAAACACTGCAGTCAGTGTCTATTTCAAGAGTTACAATGGCTGTGACTTGGATAGTGGTGCCATATATGTCACGTGATTCAAAACAGTGATGTCATTTGATCAGTCTTATTTAATGTCTTTCTTAATGGAGTTCTTGGTTCTGATTTTTAATATTGACTTTGATTTCTCCTAAAATGAACATCTGAGACAAAGTAGACACAAATGAGTCAATTGTTGATGTACAGTAAGAGTTTGGAGCTTAATGGATGTGCATAGTTTAGCTCAAGCCATTTGCTATTGGATGAATTTGGTGAAAAATATTGAGATCTCTGACTTTGGTGGCAAATATGAGGACGGTTTGAGAGATTGTTGATTATATATACACAACACACTGGCTATACTGTTCGCCAACACTCGATAAATGCATTTTTGCTCCTTGTTGAATTGAGTTATTTAAAATGAGCCAATAGACCGTTCACACATGTAACCAGGTAAATAAGAGGGAAATCATTGGGTTGCCTTTAACTGTAAATGTAGCACATGTGCTGTTCACTCATACCATCAAAATGGACATTTATGGGTACTAATGTAACAACTTCGCAATTTGCTATTTATTATTATATCTAATGAGATCGTTGCGCGTCTGTAAAATCTCTGGAAGTGTTCAGAGTAAAATTAAGGCTCCGCCTCTCAAGACGACACTAAATCTGACCGCACTGCTCGACTATTATGAATAAAACTATGCCACATTTTTTAAAATAGACTAATTTCGTTTATGAGACTCTAATATATAAGATCATATACAGTTTTACATCATGAATGCTGCTCAGATTGCAGTTTCATGAAGAACGATGATGAAGGTGAGATCTCATGTAAACAATGGAGAATATATCAATAATTCTCACATTTATCACTTTTATGGACAAAAAGTGCGATTGGATGTTTATCAATGAACGCTTGTCATGGACGATTGACTCAAAAGTGTGTTGAACTGGATTCATCTGACGATCGTGTTTTCATAATAAAAGTCCAGTTTTGATTATTGCATGTTTTCATAATAAAAGTCCCGTTTTGATATTGCGTGTTTTCATAATAAAAGTCCCGTTTTGATTATTGCGTGTTTTCATAATAAAAGTCCCGTTTTGATATTGCGTGTTTTCATAATAAAAGTCCCGTTTTGATTATTGCATGTTTTCATAATAAAAGTCCCGTTTTGATTATTGCATGTTTTCATAATAAAAGTCCCGTTTTGATTATTGCATGTTTTCATAATAAAAGTCCCGTTTTGATATTGCATGTTTTCATAATAAAAGTCCCGTTTTGATTATTGCGTGTTTTCATAATAAAAGTCCCGTTTTGATATTGCATGTTTTCATAATAAAAGTCCCGTTTTGATTATTGCATGTTTTCATAATAAAAGTCCCGTTTTGATATTGCATGTTTTCATAATAAAAGTCCCGTTTTGATATCGCATGTTTTCATAATAAAAGTCCCGTGTTGATATCGCGTGTTTTCATAATAAAAGTCCCGTTTTGATATTGCATGTTTTCATTTGTACTCCTGCACAAATAACTCAATTGCTGTTTCTGGAGCATTGCTATCGTGAAACAGAGATCGGATAACAATGTTGAACACTTAGTCCTTAGACAAGATGTATCATTTGTTAACATTAATTACATTTATAGATGATAAATTATATATTAAATGTAAGCAGAGTGACGTCACCGCCGCGTGCGGGGAATTGCATATAAACAGGTTAACTCTGCAGTTGCAGTTTGGCGATTTCACCAGCAGGTGGTGATAAAGTTCACGTGCTCTTAAAATATAGTGGAACATCAAATTATGTCCCTTCAATCGCTGATGCAGATAAGATTTCTGTTAAACTTTCTAGAGGTCATGGTTAATTTTTTCAATTATTATTATTATTATTATGTTTATATGTATTATTATTCTTGTATATTAATATGGTTTTAGAGTGTCACCGTTATTGTGGTTTGTGTGTTGGATGTTTAGGATCCTGCATGCCTGATTAGAAAGATGTCGTCGTCTATTCCTGAGACTACAAGCTTACAGCTTTTTACACTTACATCAGCAAATGGCAGGAGAATAAATAAAAAAATAAAGTGTTATAAAACATAATTATGGGGCATCTGTGGCTGAGGTGGTAGAGCGGGTCGGCCATTAATCGTAGGGTGTGGCCCACATGACTCCACATGCCGAAGTGTCCTTGGGAAAGACGCTGAACCCCAAGTTGCTCCCAATGGCAGACTAACGTCTTGCATGCAGCTCTGCCGCCATTGTTGTGTGAACGTGTGTGTGAATGGGAGAATGAGATGCAGCATGAAGTGCTTTGAATACCGCTAAGGTTAAAAAGGCGCTATATAAGTACAGACTGTCCCACAAGAAGATGTGACGAAATGCATTTAGGTTGGTGTATCAAGACAAATAATGTATTTTTTTTAATAAAGATTTTATGTAATTGCATGGAAAATTTTTCTTAATTGTATAAAAGTTCCTTGAACGTTCCCTCCGTGTCTGAGACTGTCAATCCACACATCTTATCACGTGACTCGTTGTGCATGACACCGCGGAGACTCACAGCATGTGGAGACTCATGCTACTCTCCACGATCCACACACAACTCACCACACACCCCATTGAGAGAACCACTAATCACCACCACGAGGAGGTTACCCCATGTGACTCTACCCTCCCTAGCAACCGGGACAATTTGGTTACCCCATGTGACTCTACCCTCCCTAGCAACCGGGA
>JAVLUX010000018.1:970000-1022500 GCA_032164185.1 Moxostoma hubbsi | reverse complement strand
GGTGGGTGGGCCAGGAGTCAGAGAGGAAGTGAGAGTTTGAACTGAAAGACTCGGGAAGGTGACTTTGGGTGAGAGCGTCGTGTGGGAATAACCCGACATCACGCTACGTTAATCGAAATACTGTGACCTGTTTATCATTTACATCATTTATACTCTGATTCACAGTTCATTAATGTTTGGCATGTACATGCATTTCATTTGTCTCTAATCATATTTTTGACAGAACATCTGAAGAATATAATGACTCGCTGTTAACAAGGACACGATTGTACACAATGTGACTCTCTCGTAAAATCATGTGCAGTAGAATGACATCCATTTAACACCTGCAAGGCAGATTTACCGTATTCCAGAGACAGAATATTATCTTACGTGAGCTTGTTTACTTCTTTACAGGAATAAAGTTGCACCCGGAAATGAAATGGGTTGCGAATGCAGTTTCATGTTGACTTTAAAGTAAAGAACAAGAACAGAATTAGTTTGATAGCAGCTTTTAACTTCTCTCTTGACCGTTGTCTGTAAGTTCAGTCTTCAGTAAAATGGGAGACGCTTGCAAACGTCTTGTTGCTTTGTGTTTCAGTCAGTCGGCCGTTGACACAATGTTTCACTCTCAGAAGAGGTGGGTGTGTTCAGCTCTACCTCTCTACATCAGACACATTCTTCACCTTCATCTCTCAGCTTTTCTTCATCACTTCTGCCGTCACACCAGTCAATCAACTACCCAAACACAGCCACAGACAGTACAGAGACACTGAAAGAGCTTCAAGCACATTTTTTGGGTTTAACCGAAGTGAAAGACATTTAGATCTTTACACAAAAAAATAACTTTTCCAACAACTTTCCATACAAATGCCAATTGGTTTCAATCCTGAATGATAAAGTGAGTATTTTTGTCTTGTTTTCCAGTATAAATATGTACACATTCTTTTTTTGGAACGCCCAATTCCCAAAGCGCTCCAAGTCCTCGTGGTGGTGTAGTGACTCGCCTCAACCCGGTTGGTGGAGGACGAATCTCAGTTGCTTCCGCGTCTGAGACCGTCAATCCACGGAGACGTGGCGCGTGTGGAGGCTTCACGCTATTCTCCGCGGCATCCACGCACAACTCACCACACGCCCCAGAACCACGTTATAGCGACCACAAGGAGGTTACCCCATGTGACTCTACCCTCCCTAGCAACCGGGCCAATTTGGTTACCCCATGTGACTCTACCCTCCCTAGCAACCGGGCCAATTTGGTTACCCCATGTGACTCTACCCTCCCTAGCAACCGGCCCAATTTGGTTACCCCGTGTGACTCTACCCTCCCTAGCAACCGGCCCAATTTGGTTACCCCGTGTGACTCTACACTCCCTAGCAACCGGGACAATTAGGTTACCCCATGTGACTCTACCCTCCCTAGCAACAGGGCCAATTTGGTTACCCCATGTGACTCTACCCTCCCTAGCAACCGGGCCAATTTGGTTGCTAAGGAGACCTGACTGGAGTCACTCAGCACGCCCTGGATTCAAACTGATAGTCAGCGCCAATACTCGCTGAGATACTCAAGCCCCCTATCTACACATTCTTGAAACAAGATACATCTTCTTGAGAAGCAATATGACATGAGATATTTTGTCTTGTTTGTCAATGGGGTCCAAAAAAAATGATAAAATCAAAGGGAAAACAAGTTTCATTTATGTTTTAAGCATAAACCCTAACCAGTTTAGGTAGATTTATTCTGAAAATGTATGTAAGTATATTGTTTTTCTGGTTTAAGGATGTTTAGATATTTTCATCAAAAAATAAGACAAAAATACTTATGTAATTAAGTGTAAATATTACGTCCAAATTGAGTTTGGACTGAAATCAGGTCTCTTAGTGCAGTGTTTCTCAACTGGTGGTTCTGTTAAGACCGGACAATGCCATTTTTCCGCGGGCCAAACACAATTTCAGGTCTCTGAAGCAAATTTAATGTTATTTATTTTGCATTGTGTGTTTAAACCTACTAAATACACTTCTTATCCGAAACAATCATTTTTGCGGCATGATTAAAGCCTGGTTTTTGCGCCAATGTGGCACGAGCCTTCTCAGAACCGCTCGCTCCAATGATCTACTCTGCTTTGTATCTCTGGAGCTCATGTGCATCAATCGGCTTCCCTCGAAATTGTGGCGCAGACAACAAAACTGATGCAAACCATTTTAAATCTACAGAGAATTGTCTAGTTAAAGCACTGGAGGAAGTCAGACCTCTCAAACTCAGTCTTTTATTTTTTTTAAAGATTAGCTTCATTGGCCTATGTATGCGACCATTGGCAATGTATTTTAATGGGCGTTTGTCCAGAAACCATGTACATGCCCTTACCACAGTAATGAGGAGCCATCCATGGTCTTACCTGTGCTTATGTGGCATTGCACTGTAAATATAAGGGCAAGTTCATAAAGGGCTCTAAAGTCTGGACCTCCTAGACATATAGACAAGGTTTTCCCACTGGATTATAAAGATAACAAGCTCAAATAAATGGACTCGCTTAATATGAGGTGTCTTTAACTACTATGTACTTAAGCATTTGATATGTGTTGTTGCAGTGTACTTATATTTTAAAGCACCAGCATTTAATTACATCTGTAATTACACTGTTAACTTTAGCCCTAACCCTAAAGCTAACCCTATTCTAACCCTTACCCCAGGGCTGGACTGGGAAGAGAAATCGGCCCGCGATTTTACATAGCAACTGGCCCGAAAGTTGTTTGGGGGGGGTGTCGATTTGAGCCAAGAGTTGTGTTGCGTTTTGTGGTCCGTTCTGCATAACTCGGCGGCTCATTTTAGCTTATCGCGGAAACATTCGAGATATTTCGCGGAACCCCTCGGTTCTCCCGATGGTCAGTCCTCTCCTGATCAGCCCCAAAAAATGCCCGGTATGCCAGATTACCAGTCCAGCCCTTCCTTACCCTAAAACCTAACCCTAAAGGTCAAAGTATACTTTGTGCATCCACATTGCTGATCGCTTCGTGATCTGCCATGCGCCGGCCAGATTTTTTTGGACCCGAGTACACGGTCATCAGCCGTGCAGTCGTCTGCGCATTCGCTGGCCATTGACTGTACTAAAAGAGTATCACAAAGCAGTTTAGTGTGCATGTGTCGAACGCGTTCCTATTCGTTTGCAGTCAAAAAAGCACACTCAGAAAGGCAAAGTGGTTTGCCGGGTGCGCACCGATCCAGAACACTGAAAAACGAAGTATACTCAGGCCTACCCGTACCTCAACCTCAGTAGCAGCAAATGGGAATTTTGTAGAACAACATGTCACCATAAGTACATTGTATTCGATGTATTTTACTTGTGGTTAAAGACACTTCGTATAAAGTGGGACCATATAAATAAATAGGCTCATCAACTTCTTGTATCTTTTGTTGTTGACATTATCAAACAATAATAACGTCACTTGATACATGCCGCCCTTATACATGTTTTTTACTCTGTTGGCTCGCCACTTGATATCCAATGCAAAATCTGGGTCCCAAAGCAAAACCGCTTGAGAACCACTGGTTTACACTGTGATCTGTCCTGTGACACATAAGTTTCGCTTGGCTATCCTCACATTCAGAGAAAGCAAAGTGAGAAAATCGTGTGCTGATGGGTGGTTGGTCCATTTGTTTTCACTTCTCCTAACCTCTTCAACACCTAAAGACAGATTCTTCTTGCACATTTCTGTCGTAACAGCTGCCACAACTAATTAATTACCCCTCTTTCCAAACATATGTGACTTTCAAACTTCCTTTACCGCTCTCAAACAACATTTGCCAGGAATGTCTGTTTGTGTTGCCGTTTTCGAGCACTGCTGTCTGGTCAAGTTAAGATCTTGTATATGGTCTGTATACAAAATATCCTGCTTGACATCTCCAACTCACCTGCTTTCGAGCAGTTAGTGTTTGTTTCTCATTACTTGATCTGGAGGACAGTCAATGTAGCAGCTGTGAAATACTGAGTTACATGTGTTGCTAATAAAAGGGTTCTGAAATGAGCTTAATTGTGTAGAGTTGTTGAGTTCTCGTAGGTGTCATTATTTATTGGTCTTTGGTTTCTAACCCTGCCTAAGATGGTTCGTTGGTCTTATCTGGTTTACGCTGGTCTCCAAGTCTGCCCCAAACATCTCTAAAACCAGCAATAAGACCAGCTAAGGCCAGCAAACCTTCCTAGGCTGTTTTCGTTATTTGGGAATGTTGTCTTACACTCCTAATTCTATAGCTAACTTCTCTGGCCTCTTTATCACAGAATCGAGCTGCGTGTGCTGGGTAAGATCAGTCCCGGAGAGGAGGTGACTGTGTCTTATGTGGACTATCTGAATATTTCTGAAGATCGTAGACGTATGCTAAAGCAGCACTATTACTTCGACTGCACATGTGAACACTGCACCAACAAAACCAAAGATGATCTGAAGATGGCTGGAGCGGAAGTGGATGGAGTCAAGGTAACGTTCATTCACTCTCAACGTTAGATAATGAGGCAATAGCTGAATTTAACTATAGATGAATAAGGGCGGCTGTGGCTCAGGTGGTAGAGCGGGTCGGCTGCTAATCGCAGGGCTGGTGGTTCGATACCCGGCCCGCATGACTCCACATGCCGAAGTGTCCTTGGGCAAGACACTGAACCCCAAGTTGCTCCCATTGGCAGGATAGCACCTTACATGGCAGTTCTGTCGTCATTGTTGTGTGAGTGGATGGGTGAATGAGTCACAGTGTAAAGCGCTATATATGTACAGACCATTTACCATGAATAACAGTTCTGCTCGAAATGTCTAAGATAAGATTAAAGACCTAAGATAACACATGTGATTAGGAATAGTGAGTGACTATGCTGCATGCTCATGAGGTCGGTGAAGCTCAGCAAATTGTAACAAAGATCTATTCTACAAATGAATGAATGAATGGATGAGATATGCAGACACATATGTGCACATTTATTCCTGAGGCTGAAATAAAGGAGAGTGCCAAAACCCACCTAGCTATCTGCAGGCCTGCGGACTCTGGAGAGATTAGTGGGGTTATATATAGCAGTCCTTGAGTTGTTAGTTGGTCAAAGGAGAAGCCTCCATAGATAAGAAACAGAATTCCAGTCTGTACTGGAGCCAGTCTGGAGGCTTAAGACTCACATTACTGACACAAAGAACTGAAGAGACTATACAACATGTCAATCGATCATTTAAAAGACTTGTGTTTGTCATTGGCCTATGAGAACCTCAATCCACCAGTGTTTGGTGTAATCTGATTTCAAAGTAATGTGGTATACTGTCTGATTGGCGCTTTGTTTGTTTTGACTTAAGCTGCGTTCACACCGCCAGCTACTTTGTCGCTGATGTTAGGGCGCTAACTGGCGGTTAGTTCGCTAGTGGTGTGTATGGTGAGTCTAAACAGCACGTGAGCTCTACCATCATCTCTTGTATTGGCTGTCGCTCCCTAAAGTTACAAATGTCTCAACTTTGTCGCGTTGCTGGACACGGCCACATCCGGTCGCCAACGGTCGCCGTCACTCGTGTTGCCGGAAGTCGCCAGCTGTCATTGAAAATTAATTAGATGAGGTGGTTTTGTCGCTCTGTGTCGATGGCAGTGTGAACGCAGCTTTAGACACGCCCCAACAACGACACTCAACCAATGGCGTGAGTTGGGGGCGGGACAACTGCAGATGAGGGGTGTGTTCGGAAAGCTGCTTTGAATTTTTTATTTATTTTTGCAATAGATCATAACAGTGCCCGCCCATTTTTTTCAGCCATCTGGGTTCTGGAAGTATTTCCACATGTTCGTGTCTTCCATAGACTTTTAATAAAATCCTTCATGAAAGAGTCGTGCGCCATGAACCGACCCAACCAGCTCCGAGGAGAATCCCAACATCACAAACTTTTTTGAAAATCGGACAAAATGACAAAAGATACAAGACCGTGTACTTACCGTCTTTCATGAGGGCATGGACTACAATCCCATAATGCATTGCGAATGATGTCATTGAATAAAAAACTATGAAAATATATAAAACTATTTATTTAAGGTAGTTGATTACAAGAATAGAAACAGGATGTTTTACTTTCATTGCAGAAAATCCTGATATGTAGAAATATATATACAGTAAGTAGTTTAAGAGTGAAGAGACTTGATTACGTCATGCCCAGTGCATCATGGGAATGGGCGGTCACACCAAGCCACGTTTCACAGGTTTCATTGGCCGCGGTTCTCTGATTGGTGGATATTTCTCTGATGCACTATGGGTAATGTAGTTGTTTACTGTGAATTCTGCTATCAAACGCGATTTTTAAACAACGAAGTTGAGATTACGCGGACAGGCGGCTTCAGCGGAAGCACATACCATCGGTGAACAACCTCGGAGCTCACAGCAGGTCTGTCTTTAAAGTTTTATAAGTTATCATCAAAAATCAGTTCGTCTATGGGATAAATGAATGGGAGTTTTACTTCCGGAGCCAGACTGTTGCGCTCTATTCTGTTTGTTGCCGTTAAGTGTCGCGGAAATTACATATTTCAGCTTTAAGTACATTACTTGGCTTAAAAATATTCAAAAATGACATTATTTATTTAGAATACATTTTAAATGTGTTTCTGTGACATTATTTTGAATTAGTTTAGTGGAAAAACAAACTTTTTTTTTTCTGAGAAATTGTATTAGAAAGTACCTTAAAAGTACTCAAAGTAATTAGTAATGTGATTACTTTTTTAGCTGTAGAAGTAAATTAGTCTTATTACAATTTTAGTAATCTGTAATGGATTACCTTTTAGTAAGTAACTAATTAGTAACTAAAAGTAACTAAAAGTAGTGATGTTACTAGCTTTTAAGTTTTCAGTTTCACTATAACATTTTCAGAAGTACGACTAGTTAATTAAGTTTAGTTAGTTAAATGCTACTTTTTTTGTATTTTGGCACATTTTTAAAGTAGCTTCAACAACATTGTAGTGAGTTTGAGAAAAAGTACACATTTTACCTGTTCCTTTGTACAGGAAATATTAGCTTGTAGCTAGCAGGTCATTTGAGGAGTTAAACATTATATTTTGTTTTCTGTTCTGAAGGTACCAGACGAAAAGGTAAAAGAAATCACAGAATACAGCCGCAAAATGCTGGAAAAGATGGACAAGGCACGAAGAGATGCAAACTACAACGAGGTACTGATGCGATACAGACAAGCTACACTGCTTAAACAGACCTGGCTGCAGTGATTTAACTGATGTGTTGTGAATGTTTGTTTAGGTGGTGAAAATCTGCCGAGAGTGTGTTGAGAAGCAGGAGAATGTGTTGGCCGACACTCACATCTATCAGCTCAGGATGTGGTGTACCCTCAGTGAGGTGTTGTCATACCTACAGTGCATCGATGAGGCATCGTACTATGCACGCAAGATGGTGGAGGGATACATGTAAGTGAGCAGTTCATAATGTCATTTCACTGTCCTTAAAGACAAATGTAATTCCTTATTTCCTCTTAGAAATCCATCATTTGGCTGGACAAACATGTCCATAAACTAAGGTTGCCAGCTGTCCTGGATTAGCCAGGACATTCCATATTCTGGCCGAAATAATGACGTTTAAGTTATTTAAATATATTGTAATTTCTCTAACTAGGGTATATTTGAAAAAATAACAATAACAATCTAACAATTTTTTGTTTTAAGAACGTTTTTCTAACGTTAGATTTAGGCTGTGAAAACGTTATTTCTGAAAGTTCTAAGAATGTTACAAATGTCCAGTTTCCTTGGTTATAGGAAGGTTCTGCAGTACATTCCTATGTAAAAACGTTCTCTCAACATATTTCAATGTTTAAAACATAATGTAAAACGTTACTGGAACATTCAATTTTATTTTTATGCAAACGTTTTCTCAACGTTCTTCCGTGGTTATAGGAAGGTTCTGCAGAAAGTTATTAGAACGTTCCATGCTCTCGTTCAGAACATTCCTTAAAAAAGTTCTCTCAACGTTTCTCAGTGGTTAAAGCATAATGCAAAACATTACTGGAACATTCAATTTTATTTTTATGCAAACGTTTTCTCAACGTTCTTCCGTGGTTATAGGAAGGTTCTGCAGAAAGTTATTAGTTAAAGTAAATGTATTAGAACGTTCCATGCTCTCATTCAGAAACGTTCTCTCAACGTTACTGGAACGTAAAATGTCTTCATTAAGCAAATGTTTTCTCAACGTTGTTTCATGGTTATAGGAACGTTCTGCACATACACATTACCTTATAATGTATGCACAATATACATTTATTTTAAGCTAAAATTTTTAGCGTTCATTTGTCATCTACTCAAGTGTTGCCATGTGAACATAATGTTCTCATGCAATCATCTGAAACAAATCATTTTTGCTTTGTTTTGTATTTGAATCATTGCAACAGAAAACTGTACCATCCAAACAATGCCCAGCTCGGAATGGCTACAATGAGGGCGGGAGTGACACTCTGGCAGGCCGGGCACATTGAGGTGGCTCATGGCATGATCTGCAAGGCTTATGCCATCCTGCTTATCACCCACGGACCGATTCATCCCATCACCAAAGACCTGGAGGTAAAGACGGTTACAAAACGCTACATTTTCTGTATTTATTATATACAGTATATAATCAAGTACATAATATACAATAGTAAATGCACTCTGCAACAATGTAACTGGTAGTGTAGCTAAAGTAAATACTTTGTAAAAGGGTCATTTGACTGTAGTTTAACCATTATTTAATGATGGGCAGCTTTTAGCATGGTAACCGACAGTAGCTTCAAAGTAGCTTCAAAAAGTCTTCACAGTCTTGAATTAATTGAGCACATTTTCTGTCTTTTCAGGCCATGCGTGTGCAGACAGAAATGGAGCTGCGCATGTTCAAAGAGAATGAATATGTTTATCACTCCATGCGTGAGGCAGCGCTCAAGAACCAGCCCATGAAAATGATGGCAGAACCGGCCAATGAGGGCATCAAAAACCTGTTCCGCAGGAAGTGACATCACACACCCAACGACATACGACGCAATCCACTGTGACTTAACAGGCTGAGGTCAACGTTAGGAGTAATTACTACTACTTATTTAAAGTTTAGACATTTGTGACCATCTGGAGATTCATTGCGTTTTGGATGCACTTCTCTAAATGTTGATTACGTCACGATTGTAACAGGGAAACATGGATTTTTGTTTTGTTTTAAGGTAGACTTTTTATGCAAGTGGCATTTTGAATTGTAAAGCTCTTTTTGTTTTGTTAATTAAAATGTTATCAGGTGTGAAAGAATGATGTTTGTGGTCTGACTTTTGTTCTCAGCCAAAAAAATGTGTTTCAGACACTGAGGAAAATGATATTACTCTTAACTATCATAGTTTAATGCTCTGCTTCAGCTGTTTATCCTAAAATTCATTTGAGATTTAAATATAGTCTCAAATGTGTCAATCGGAGATATTGTGAGTAAATGTTGTGCTCAGTGATGTCACACAATGGCAGTTTATGGTGACCACCTCTTCAAGCTTCAAAACAAAACAAAAGTATCATTCAGAAGTCTAATTAATTATTCATGAGATCATGATTGTTATGAAAGTATATGATAAGATTTGATGAGAAACTGAAATCTGATGTATTATTTAGTGTAAATGTTCACTGTTGATCTCCTGTGTGTGTTCATGATAGGACACGAGAGCAACAGTTCACACAGACCCCTCACGACATGGGGGCGTTCAAGAGAAAACTCGTTGTGTTTATCTAAAAACAGTGATAGTGACAACAGAACACAACTGCACACAAAACAGAGAACAGAACTTACTAAACATGTCTGAAGAGCTTGTAGTCCAAGAATTGATGCATTTCTGTGCCCAGCCTTATTTTTTTAACCAATGTCTTCAATCAAACAGAAAGAGATGGAGTAGGCGGGAATGTTTGTCACCTCTTCCCCCCCCCAAAAACAACATTCAGTATGTGTAACATTCTCGGACAAAATCAAGTCGTTTTTAACGACTCGTGAGATGCAGTTTTTCCTCAATTCTCAAATGAGCACACTGAAGCAAATTGCACATGTTTTGGTACATGTGTGCAAAAGAGTAAGTACAAGTGTCTACAATGTGCACAATAACTGAACGCACATGATCACAACCGATGAGCTGATTCTCAGTGAAATTGTCCCTCTTCACAACTTCATCCCTTTCCTTCATCCTGTGAGCGATCACATGCAAAACGATCCATTCAATTATCAAACTCTGTCACACATGCATGCATACGTGTTTGTGATGTCTGCTAAATCTCTGGCCGGACCAACAAGAACGACAGGATGTCCACCAAGAAGACGTGAGCGTGTAGTGTCACGTACTGTGAGGAGGTGCAATGTATTGTTTCTTACAGAACTACCGCAGGTTTTTTCATTGTTGCGTTTTTGTTTTTTTGTTTTTGCATGGATGTCATATGTGGCGATTATCTATTCACTGTATATGACTTTAAAATGTGTAAAAATGGACATGCACATGTGACTTTTCTGTCTACATGTAACAACACATTGCTACAAAAATAAAAGTGCAAATCCTTTATCTGATTGTACAGTATTGTAGATGATTGACTTGCCCCAGTAAACTTTAACCTACTGTTGAAATCGGGATCTAAAAAGCTCCGTGTGATACACAATAACATTCATTTACACACAACTGACATTCGTGTTCTGTACAGCAAGCAGTCAGTCAACAAAAAGTAGAACAAAAATTACATTTGATTATAAACATTGAAACATTTTGACCAGTACGGCTCACACGATGACAACAAACAAAACTCTTTATTTTGGCAGGATTGGCCAGTTTACTGACACAATATCTACTGCAGGTTTTGAAGCATATATTAAATGTTTTGAGTTTGTACATTTTGCAGACATGCAATAGAGTTGTGATGTCCCATAAAACAGTTGTGCATGTACAGTTTAGAGAATGTTTAGACTGTTTCAGAAAATGAGCCAAAGCGATTGAGAAAACCTGTAATATACTGTTGAGAACGTTTATGGCCTGGTGCCAGTTCACAGTGGACGGAGATACCCGTGCGATGCCGAAAATAGAAAACAAGCGATCGATAGACGGTACCGTCACTCACAACTGCTAGTTAGGACAAAAACTCAGCCTGTATGTTTCTGTTTGATTTCTGAGCACTCTGTTCAAAATAATAAGGCTGGGCATAGAAATGCATCAATTCTTCCTCTACAAACTCTTCAGACATGTTTAGTAAGTTCTGTTCTCTGTTTTGTGTGCAGTTGTGTTCTGTTGTCACTATCACTGTTTTTAGATAAACACAACGAGTTTTCTCTTGAACGCCCCCATGTCGTGAGGGGTCTGTGTGAACTGTTGCTCTCGTGTCCTATCATGAACACACACAGGAGATCAACAGTGAACATTTACACTCAATAATACATCAGATTTCAGTTTCTCATCAAATCTTATCGTATACTTTCATAACAATCATGATCTCATGAATAATTAATTAGACTTCTGAATGATACTTTTGTGTTGTTTTGAAGCTTGAAGAGGTGGTCACCATAAACTGCCATTGTATGACATCACTGAACACAACATTTATTCACAATTTCTCTCTTTGTGTTCAGAACAAGAAAGAAAGTCGTATAGAGTTACAACAACACGGGGGTGAGTAAATAATGACTGAATTATCATTTTTAAGTTCTCTTGTGAAACTCTATTAGAGACACACGTGTGATAACTAATGTCTCAAAAGTCTCAATTTAATCTCCATTGCGGTCTTGGAGAAACATTTGAGATCCTAAAAAAGATCTCATTTGTGATTGGTCTTCCCCAGGAGTGTTTCTGAACACAAAATCTCCACTTTATTTTTTACTTTCCCTACAAAATAAACACACAGAACACAGAAAAGTTTTTATTTTCTTTATATTTTCTCTTTTCTTTTTTTTTTTTTTTCTTTTTTTTTTGTCAAATTACGCCACGCGTTTGCTCACTCTCTTGTAGACGATGTTGCCCAAAGTCATAGTCTGAAACAAAATAATAGCACCATCAGGGGACAGTTTAGGACATGAGACTTAAAGACATAAAGCCAATATGTGGGATATGTTTGAAAAATGGCCGTCTTTTCACTCACGTTGACGATCGTGTTGTCATCCACGAGTTCTGTGATGGATGTGATTCTGTTCAGAACCACTTTCAGCTTGTTGCCTTCTTTAGTCACAACAGCCTAGAAAAACATGCCATTATTGTTATTATTATTATTATTATTATTATTATTATTAATGCTATTAAAAGGAGTTCTGTCTTCCAAGGCCGTATCTGTCGTACCTTGACTTTCTCTCCGGTCATGTTTTCAATCTCAGACTCTTGTCCTATCGTGAAGGTGTTGCTCAGGACTTTGGGTCCAGTCGTCACGGTCACTTTAAACTGATCTCCATTCTGCTCGATCTCAGAGACGCTCTTGATGTCTTTGCCTTTCTCAATGAGGTCATCAGGAAGACCTACGAGATGTTTCAAGTGATTCATGATGCACTTACTCTTATGAACACCAACAATGCCGGCACTGAACATGACAATAAACCTCAAACATGATCAACAACGGCACACTCACCAACGGCCTTCATGAACTCCACAAAACCCTCTTGAGTCTCCAGCTGAAATTTCCCAGTGAAAGACATGGTGACCGGCAGAGTAAGTGTGGAGTAGCTGATCTGAAATACTTATATATTGTTAAACATACAGATTTATAATCATTAACCAGAGAGGATGCTCCTGATTGGTCCTTTTCTGTAAAATCTCAGGATTGTCATGTAGGATAAGGTCATTCTGAGGGGAAATTGGTCAGAAATGTTTAACTAATCGCATCATGGCCTTAACCCTTGCCCTCGGTAGTATTTCATCATCACACATTATCAGACTTAATGTTGGTACAGCTTCCACTATTGCAGACATTTATGGTGCATGTCAGAATATTAACTGACCCACAGGGATGAAACTTCAAATGGTTGTAGTTTTGTCAGGGTTGCAGCTAGTGGGGTGAAAGGTGGTAATGATTCTAGGAGTCCACAGGTCGAAAGGGGCCCACAACAAATTCGAAACTGTATTTTTTAATGGTAAAGGGGCCCGAACAAAATGCAGTCAGTGGGCCCAGAATACCTTGCGATGGCCCTGACTTTTGGCACTTAATAGCTTTGCAATAATGAGTGATGTCATCTTCTTTTTCTTCCTCTCTTTCTGTTTTTTTGCCTTGTTTTGGAGTCATGAGATTGATAAAAATAGATGATATACTGCTGAGTCATTATTATGTCTTCTGAGCAGATTTAATGTGGCAAATAAATAGTGTGTCTAAAGTTGAATGAATGATCTGTAACTAAGTATAAAAGAGTCTTTCTTTGGGCATGTAGAATTATGCACAGGACAAAAAGCTTAATGTATGATCTGAGACATTAACCTTGATTTACTGTCAAATCAGGCCATCTGATATGCATCTCTCTGTCTTGTTAGCTGTAACACGAAATGTGATGTTAAAATCTGTAATAGTTTGGTTTTTTTTAGCTCATGTTTGGCTGTATTGTTCACAGTTGCACGGCGGACTGCAGCAGCTTCTTTCAAACACCAGTGACTATACAATTATTTTGTTGTGTTTTATCAGTAAGTCACTGACACACATGACTGCAGAACTTTGGTGACGTGTCTGCAAAAACTGCACAAACCACAAATACTTCAAAGCACTCCTGCAGATAACATTAAGCGCTAAATAAAAGCATAAAGTTTGCCTCATAGATTGTCGTTTGCACATCTTATCTTTTTTTCTTGAACACCAAATCAAAGTGATGTCATGTGTCCTAAAGCGCTGATAGAAACAGTCATTATGAAGACACTAATAATCAACTGAACTCTTTCACCAGATGTATTTCACACTTCAACTACACTGATCTACAGTCAGTAACTCCTCCTACTGTCTATCCAACATGTAAAGTGATTTGTTGCATAAGTGTAGAAGGCTTTGATGGGTTCTGCTCTTCCCATTGGTGGGGTCTCATTGATGGGTTCTTCTGGGTTCTCATTTGTGGTTTTCACTTGGGTTCTTAATGGTGGGTTCTGCTCATTTCTAATTGAGGGGCTCTCATAGGTTCCCATTGGTGGATTCCGCTGGTTTCTCATTGGTGGTTTCTTCTCATTTCTCATTGAGGGGCTCTCATAGGTTCTCATTGGTGGATTCTGCTGGTTTCTCATTGGTGGGGTCTCATTGATGGGTTCTTCTGGGTTCTCATTTGTGGTTTTAATTTGGGTTCTTATTGGTGGGTTCTTCTCATTTCTCATTGAGGGGCTCTCATAGGTTCCCATTGGTGGATTCCGCTGGTTTCTCATTGGTGGGGTCTCATTGATGGGTTCTTCTGGGTTCTCATTTGTGGATTTCATTTGGGTTCTTAATGGTGGGTTCTGCTCATTTCTCATTGAGGGTCTCTCATAGGTTCTCATTGGTAAATTCCACTGATTTATCATTGGTGGGTTCTAATTGATGGGTTCTTCTGGTTTCTCATTTGGGCTCTTAATGGTGGGTTTTGCCCATTTCTCACTGAGGGTCTTTCATAGGTCCTCATTGGTGGATTCTGCTGGTTTCTCATTGGTGGGGTCTCATTGATGGGTTCTTCTGGGTTCTCATTTGGGTTCTTAATGGTGGATTCTGCGCATTTCTCATTGAGGGGCTCTCATAGGTTCTCATTGGTGGATTCTGCTGGTTTCTCATTGGTGGGGTCTCATTGATGGGTTCTTCTGGGTTCTCATTTGTGGTTTTAATTTGGGTTCTTATTGGTGGGTTCTTCTCATTTCTCATTGAGGGGCTCTCATAGGTTCCCATTGGTGGATTCCGCTGGTTTCTCATTGGTGGGTTCTCATTGATGGGTTCTTCTGGGTTCTCATTTGTGGATTTCATTTGGGTTCTAAATGGTGGGTTCTGCTCATTTCTCATTGAGGGTCTCTAATAGGTTCTCATTGGTAAATTCCACTGATTTATCATTGGTGGGTTCTAATTGATGGGTTCTTCTGGTTTCTCATTTGGGCTCTTAATGGTGGGTTCTGCCCATTTCTCACTGAGGGTATTTCATAGGTCCTCATTGGTGGATTCTGCTGGTTTCTCATTGGTGGGGTCTCATTGATGGGTTCTTCTGGGTTCTCATTTGGGTTCTTAATGGTGGGTTCTGCTCATTTCTCATTGAGGGGCTCTCATATGTTCTCATTGGTGGATTCCGCTGGTTTCTCATTGGTGGGGTCTCATTGATGGGTTCTTCTGGGTTCTCATTTGTGGTTTTCATTTGGGTTCTTATTGGTGGGTTCTGCTCTTTTCTCATTGAGCGGCTCTGATAGGTTCTCATTGGTGGATTCTGCTGGTTTCCCATTTGTGGGTTCTCATTGATGGGTTCTTCTGGGTTCTCATTTGGGGTTTTCATTTAGGTTCTTATTGGTGGATTCTGCTCATTTCTCATTGAGGCGCTCTCATGGGGTCTCACTGATGGGTTTTTCTGGGTTCTCATTTGAGGTTTTCATTTTGTGTTCTTATTGGTGGGTTCCGCTCATTTCTCATAGAGGGACTCTCATAGCTCATTGGTGGATTCAGCTGGTTTCCTATTGATGAGTTCTCATTGATAGGTTCTTCTGGGTTCTCATTTATGGATTTCACTTTGGTTCTTATTGGTGGTTTCTGCTCATTTCTCATTGAGAGGCTCTGATAGGATCTCATTGGTGGGTTCTCATTTGGTGAGTTCTGCAAAGTTCTTATTACAATTTTCCTCAGTCGATTTTATAAATTCCTCCAAACTATAATCAGTGCACTTAAGTTTGCAGATCAATTTAATTTCACTGCATAATGAAGTAACATATTCTTTCCTGATAATGCAGTTATTAAAACTAAATACTAACATCAAAACTATAGATGTGTAATCTGTTGAGTTCATAACATTTTCAGCTATAGACACACAACTCTATGATTGATATAACACAGTTATCATAAAAATACACAATAAAGACCTTTTTCCATCTGTTTTCATAAATATCTCTAAATTTCTAGTTGTTCCTGCTCTTCCTCTGGAAGGATGATGAAGAAGTTTACT
This sequence comes from Moxostoma hubbsi, assembly GCA_032164185.1. Classification (NCBI taxonomy): domain Eukaryota; kingdom Metazoa; phylum Chordata; class Actinopteri; order Cypriniformes; family Catostomidae; genus Moxostoma; species Moxostoma hubbsi. The sequence continues at coordinate 1,006,451 of JAVLUX010000018.1, read as the reverse complement.
GTAAAAAATAAAACAAACAAACAAACCAAAAAATAGCAGTCTTGCTCAATTGTATGGACTCTGGATCTGCTCGCATTAGGCTGAACACTTTGTGTATCTCAGAGAGACCGTGATTCATAATATGATATATTAGAGGAAGTATCAGATCATTTGAGCCTCTTCTGTGTCTTCTTCCAGCATGCTGTCCTCTTTCTCTCTGCTCAACATCGTTACACCATCTCCATTTGGTCTTTCCTCAACTCTTTCAGTGCAGTGCTCACCGCTGTTTTCTCTTCCTTTACCCACTCTACCTCTTCTCATTTTACACCTCTTCTTTGTGTTGTTCTTCCTCTTCTTCTTCTTCCTCATTGTTTGTTTGCTCTGAATTTTCATATTTGACCCCTTTTATAGATAGCAAAGCCATGACAGTTGTGTGAAAAATTTAGTAAATTGCATTTTCTTTGCCGTGTGCGTTACTAACACAGCAGTTATCAGTATGAAGGGATTTGACAACCTGACATGTGCATTTGAGAGTATGACTTTAATTTAGTTGTTTGTGTTAACTGTTTTAAAAGCATGAATTTTAGATTAGAGATATTAGTGTATGGTGTTTCGAGAAAATGAGGAAAATCAAGACAAATTTACAACCTGTTTAGGACAATTACAAAGTGTTCAGATGGCTGTGTTAATTGTTTTGAGAGCAGTGACCTGAGTTTAGAGAAATAAGTAAAATCGTTTGAAAAAAACTGTAATGGGTTCTGCTGTTTTCTCATTTATGTTTTCTATTGGGTTCTTATAAGCAGGTTTTGCTTGGTTCTCATTGGTGGGTTCTGCACAGTCCTAAATGACTGGTTCTTATTGGTTCTCATTGGTGGGTTCTCATTAGTAGGTTCTGCTGGGGTCTCATTGGTAGATTCTGTTGGGTTCTCATTAGTAAGTTCTGCTGGGGTCTCATTGGTGGGTTCTGTTGGGTTCTCATTAGTAAGTTCTGCTGGTTTCTCATTGATGGGTTCTGTGGGGTTCTCATTAATGATTCCTGCTCAATTCTCATTGATAGGTTCTGCAGAGTTCTTATTGATGGGTTCTACTGGGTTCTAATTGGTTAGGTTCTTCTGGGTTCTCATTTGTGGTTACTGTTGGATTCTTATTAGTAGGTTCTGCTGGTTTGTCATCAGTGGGTTCTCATTAATGATTCCTGCTCAATTCTCATTGATAGGTTCTGCAGAGTTCTTATTGATGGGTTCTACTGGGTTCTAATTGGTTAGGTTCTTCTGGGTTCTCATTTGTGGTTACTGTTGGATTCTTATTAGTAGGTTCTGCTGGTTTGTCATCAGTGGGTTCTCATTAGTAGGTTTTGTGGGTTCTCATTTATTGTTTCTGTTGGGTTCCTATTTGCAGGTTCTGCTGGGTTCTCATTGGTTCTGCACAGTTCTTATTGATTGGTTCTTCTTAATTCTCATTAGTAGGTTATGTTGGGTTTTCATTGGTGGGTTCTGCTGGGTTATTTGGGTTTTCATTGATGGTTCTACTGGGTTCTAATTGGTTAGGTTCTTCTGGTTTCTCATTTGTGGTTACTGTTGGATTCTTATTAGTGGTTTTTACTGGGTTGTCATTGGAGGATTCTCATTGGTGTGTTCTGCTGGTTTTCTGTTTGGTGGATTCTCATTAGTATGTTTGGCTGTGGTCTCTTTGGTGGGTTCTGCAGTTTTTTCATTAATGGTTTCTTCTTAATTCTTATTAGTAGGATATGTTGGGTTTTCATTGGTGGGTTCTGCTGGGTTATTTGGATTCTCATTAGTGGATTCTGCTGGGTTTCCTTTGGTGGGCTATGCTGGGTTCTCATTGGATGGTTCTGTCATGTTCTAATTGGTTGATTCTGTTGTGTTCTCTGTGGTTGTTATTAGAGGTTTCTGCTGGGTTTTCATTGGTGGGCTCTGCTTGATTCTTTTGGGTACTCATTGGTGGTATTTGTTGGGTTCTCATCGGTGTGTTTTGTGTTTTTTTATTGGTGGGTTCTGGTGGCAATAGGCTGGTGTAAGAGCCTCATAAGGATGCTTCTGCCACTGTTTTGTAAGTCAGGTTTGTCTCAGAGTGAACATGATTGATCAATGCTGCAGCTCTCTGTAATAATTATAAATTATGATTATAAAAAAATTATGTCAACACAAACATATAAGAACATAATGATGTGCAAGAAGGACATTATGTAACATCACACAATACGATTATAATGGACAAACTGCCTGTTCTAATATCTGAGAAGGTAAATATCAATGCCTTTATCTAAATGACCTGAGACACAGCAGACTCATGGAGCAGCGTAGTGTACTTCAGCTCCACATGGTTTCCCTCCGGACTCACAAGGGCTCAGCAGGCGACTCTCCTCCTTGTCTCTGGAGAACCCAAGAGACAACCCAGAGTTGCTCCATAGCAGATACTGAGACCTTAACAATGGCCTGCATTCCCAGGACCACATGACACACACTACAACATTTATCATTATGGCCAGTTTACATAATGCAATCAAACTATCAACATCACAGATTTTTTAAAGATTTTTAGAACCATTAGGCAAGTAAAATGAAATGTAAGAAATGTCCATGATTGATTGTTAATGGCTTTACTCTTGTTTTGAAGTAAAAAAAAGTAACAGTATGATTTTTAATAATTCATAAGTCAAAAGAGCTAAACAACTTTTCTCTGCTAAACAATACTGTGCTCAGTTGTTTCTTACCTTGCAAGTCGGGGTATCTACAGGCAATCTTTTGTCCCCTATTGGGCAGTTGGAGATGTAGGCAGTAGACAAAGTAGAGAAATATACAGACTGTTTCCAGACATAACTACAAGGAAAAAGAGAAAAGACATGATTATCATGATCATGCCAATGAGAATCCACTAATGACAACCCAACAAAACCCAGCAGAAACTACTAATAAGAATCCAACAGTAACCACTAATGAGAAACCAGAAGAACCTAACCAATTAGAACCCAGTAGAACACATCAATGAAAACCCCCCAAAGAGAACTGAGCAGAACCCACCAATGAGAACTCCCCAAAGAGAACTGAGCAGAAAACATCATCAAGAACCCAACAGAACTCACCAATGAGAACTCCCCAAAGAGAACTGAGCAGAACCCATCAACAAGAACCCAACAGAACCCACCAATGAGAACTCCCCAAAGACAACTGAGCAGAACCCATCAACAAGAACCCAACAGAACTCACCAATGAGAACTCCCCAAAGAGAACTGAGCAGAACCCATCAACAAGAACCCAACAGAACCCACCAATGAGAACTCCCCAAAGAGTACTGAACAGAACCCATCAACAAGAACCCAACAGAACCCACCAATGAGAACTCCCCAAAGAGAACTGAGCAGAACCCATCAACAAGAACCCAACAGAACCCATCAATGAGAACTCCCCAAAGAGAACTGAGCAGAAACCATCAACAAGAACCAACAGAACCCACCAATGAGAACTCCCCAAAGAGAACTGAGCAGAACCCATCAACAAGAACCAACAGAACCCATCAATGAGAATGCCTCAAAGAGAACTGAGCAGAACCCATCAACAAGAACCAACAGAACCCACCAATGAGAACGCCTCAAAGAGAACTGAGCAGAACCCATCATCAAGAACCCAACAGAACCCACCAATGAAAACCCCCCAAAGAGAACTGAGCAGAACCCATCAACAAGAATCCAACATAACCCACCAATGAGAACTCCCCAAAGAGAACTGAGCAGAAAACATCATCAAGAACCCAACAGAACTCACCAATGAGAACTCCCCAAAGAGAACTGAGCAGAACCCATCAACAAGAACCCAACAGAACCCACCAATGAGAACTCCCCAAAGAGAACTGAGCAGAACCCATCAACAAGAACCCAACAGAACTCACCAATGAGAACTCCCCAAAGAGAACTGAGCAGAACCCATCAACAAGAACCCAACAGAACCCACCAATGAGAACTCCCCAAAGAGTACTGAACAGAACCCATCAACAAGAACCCAACAGAACCCACCAATGAGAACTCCCCAAAGAGAACTGAGCAGAACCCATCAACAAGAACCCAACAGAACCCATCAATGAGAACTCCCCAAAGAGAACTGAGCAGAAACCATCAACAAGAACCAACAGAACCCACCAATGAGAACTCCCCAAAGAGAACTGAGCAGAACCCATCAACAAGAACCAACAGAACCCATCAATGAGAACTCCCCAAAGAGAACTGAGCAGAACCCATCAACAGAACCCAATAGAACCCACCAATGAAAACCAAACAGAACCCACCAATAAGAAACCCAGCTGAACCCATCAACATCATGATACATCAATATCCGACATATTCATAATGATAAAAATGAGACTTACTGAGAGCTGACAGCGATCAGTCGAGTAAGAGACGGTGTAAATCTGATGACGGTGTTTTAAACAGCAGTTTGTGGGTCTTTTTATACCCACCTGATGGACAGAGTGAGTGATGCAGCTTCATATTTACTGCTTAAATCTAATGAGACATTCAATATTCAGAGATTTTAATGGTGTCATCTGATTAGGGCAGATGTAAGGTCAATGACTGCAGCCTCACATGACCTAAGGTCACGTTCAGTGTAACTGCTGTCACATGAGGAAGATTACACAGACATTATTCACATATACATGTAACGGAAAGACACATTAGCATTAGTTCAATAATTGCTGGGTTGTAAAGGATCTTGCGAGTCTGTAATCGATGAACTGGGGTTATCACAAGGGAAAGGGAAACAGAAGTTTATTGGAGGGTAAAGATGCTCTCTGCTATTGAAACTCTGTGATGTCTAACTAAAAATGGCCTCTTTGCTGAGTCTAAAGGTTATCTGCTTTAATAATCCTTTATTAATGACACAGACGATGATTAGAAACTCTCCAGTAAGTCACAGAGAAACTGGAATATCACTGATTGTGTGAGGTTCATTTACAAAGTTGCATCTCATGTCACAGAGCCACTGATGAGGTCACGTCAACAGCTGAACGTGGGATTATGTTGTAAAAGTTACTGTGTTGTTGTCAGTCTGCTATAGGTGAGAGTTTCTCGAATGACCTAATCTACATTTATACCTCACAATAAGTGCAGCAGGATGTTTGACTGATTTTGACAAGTGTCCTTTATGTAAAATATAAAGTTTGTGTTTGCACAATGGAGCAACTCTTGATAGAATTGAACGACTTTCCATTGTTATCATGTAGAAGCTGGTGAGGATGATAACGAAACACGAATTGATTGTGATGCACTTCATAAAATCTCTGCATGCAATCACACGCATCGTGTCCAGTCCTCACAGTCCTGCAGTGTTTCGAGGAGGAATGGAGATGTGTATCTAGTGTTTCCTTATTTTCGAGCAGGAAAGCACAGGCTTGTTGACTTCCTCTCCTCCCTTCCTTCCTTCTCTGCAAAGGTACTCATCTGAAAAATGAGAACAAAGTGATTCTTCCTGTTCTGTGTCTTAAGTCACTTCAAATGCAGTTTGAGCGGCTCATTGTGAGGAGCGCAGGGCATGTGACAGGTAAGAGACACGGGCAGCTGCCAGCCTGAGAACACACAGTGTGTTGAGCAGGTCATTGAGCGTTGCGGTTGGTGCTGTTGATGGTTACAGGTGGTGTCATTTTGGCTGCAGTTATGAGCTGATGTTCAGTAATGTTAGTGAAACTTCTGCAGGTTCTGCACTGTTGATTTGGTTGATAATGACAGCATGACTCGAACAGGGAGTTTCATGACTTAATTCACTTTACATTTTTTATATTAATGAGGGCATATTTTACTAGCCATTTAAAATATAGACTGTGTCTCATCTATTAATGTCAAATGCTTCAATTTAATCAATTATTTATTAAAAGTCTCAAGAATTTGTTACCTCTTACTCTTAACTATTACATCAACTTTCATTTTAGCATTTTTGACATAATCTGTATAACTAGAACAGAACATTAAGAACTTTATCAGATGTTACAATATATTTATATATATATATATATATATATATATATATATATATATATATATATATATATATATATATATATATATATATATTATTATTATTATTATTATTATTATTATTATTATTATATAGTTTTTGCCACCAAATGTTGAAGTTTTGGGGGCATCTTTCAGCATTTTTGCTCTGAACCCCCAAAATTTCAGACCCTGCTGTTCTATATATATTATATATAATTTAATATCTATATTTCACATTCTCTACGTTCCATAACAACTGAAATACACGTGCTTCTTTTAACATACATAGACATGATATACATACCTTTCTTTATTAAGTGTATATATCCATGCATTTCTTTCCAATGCAACACAACACGTATTGTGTAATTAAAATATTTAAAGAGACAGTTCACCTAAAACTTTAAGTTCTAGGATTTTCTTTCTTCCCTGGAACACAAACGGAGATGTTAAAATGTTAGTCTCAGTCACCATTCACTTTCATTGCATCTTTTGTATATACATTAAAAGTGAATGGTGACTGGGATTTACATTCTGCTGTACTTAACATGTCTGTTTATGTACCACGGAGGAAAGAAAGTCATACGGGTTTTAAACAATGTGAGGGTGAGAAAATGATGATGTTTGGTGAACTATGCATTTAATCATAATAATGCTTTACTGTAAATACAGTGAAATATATATATATATATATAGTGTGATTATATATAGCGCATTTTATTTGATTTTGTATAGCTTGTTGCATATGTTATTATATGTCTTTACTTCAGTGTCCACATGCTCTAGATGTTTATGTCAGTTGTTATTACCTGAGATGTTATTATCATTATAAATCTGTGCTTAAAGTTCTGATGATGTTCGCATTCGTTTGGATCAGCTAATACTGTAAGACTGATGATATTTATGAGAACTGATGAACCTCAGAGACAGTTTGACTCTGTAATGGTCTGTAATGGAAAAGAGGAGTTACTCTGCTAATGAAGTGAAAAATGAACAGAGGAACTTAAAGAGAAGTAAATAAAATGAGAAGAGAGAAGTTCATCTATCTGAACGATCTATCTGGGTTACGGCTGATTGTGTGCGTTCTGGTAGAGTTTGCCATTGTTTTAGTTCTAGTGTAAAACGAAGCCCCGTGAAGAGATTGGGAACATTGAAAGTTCAAGTAGGCGTTTGACACAAAGTTCACCAATTCATCTGCATTCATTCTGTTTTTCAAGCAGGTTATGTGCAAATCCACAACTGAAGCTCTATCAAGCGAACACTGAACACCAATGATCTGAGGAACTCGAACGTGTAACGTCCAGCTCTCTCCGAGTTCTCCCGAGGAACCAAAAAACGTCAAGATGGATTCAAAAGACAGTTACGGCAAGCGGGCAGATGATTGCGCCACCAGAACTGTTGACCTCTCTCTCCTTCCGTACCCTCTCCCTCATCCTGTCCTGCCTCAACCCCACCGCTACACCCCTGACATGATCGACCTCAACAGACTGCAACTGCATCGTGTTATCGGCCAGTATGACGGCATACAGGTCAAACAGGAGACGGTGAAGCCACTGCCGCTGTGGCCCGCTTCCCCTTTGCTCGTGCACTCCGCATCGCCATACTTTTCCCCGTTCCATCCCAGTTTGGTCCCGTTCCCCTTCCTCCTGCCCGGCTCCGTCGCACATTTCTCCCGGAACCCTTTCTACCAGAGCGAGGCGTTGAGGTACCATCGTCGCAGAGGTCAAGAGGGCAGCAAATACGCTCTGACCAGTGCTGAGAAACTAGGTTTGAACGTCCACGTAGACGACAGCTACTACGTCGACGTAGGCGGCGGTCAAAAGCGCTGGAAGTGCCGCATGTGCGAGAAGTCGTACACCTCCAAATACAACCTCATCACACACATCCTGGGGCACAGCGGCATCAAACCGCACGGCTGCACCCTCTGCGGGAAGCTCTTCAAACAGCTGAGTCACCTGCACACGCACATGCTCACTCATCAAGGCGCGCGGCCGCACAAATGCCAGGTGTGTCATAAAGCGTTCACGCAGACCAGCCACCTGAAGAGACACATGATGCAGCACAGCGACGTCAAACCCTACAGCTGCAGCGTCTGCGCACGCGGCTTCGCGTACCCCAGCGAGCTGCGCGCCCATGAGCTGAAGCACGAGCGAGGTCAGGAGAATGTCTGCGTGGAATGCGGACTGGACTTCCCGACGCTGGCGCAGCTGAAACGGCACCTGACGGTGCACCGCGGGCCGGTCCAGTACGACTGCAGCGAGTGCGGGAAGAGCTTCCAATATCCGAGCCAGCTGCAGAATCACATGATGAAACACAAGGACATTCGGCCGTTCATCTGCAGTGAGTGCGGGATGGAGTTTGTCCAATCACATCATCTCAAACAGCACACACTGACACACAAGGTACACAGATGACAGGACGTTGAATTTACACATGACGTTTATGTAAAACTTCCAAGTTTCTTGGCTTAATCTGCAACAACCACGCAGACGTTTGCGAGTTTATAACAATGAGCCTGTTTCACACACAGAAAGCATTTTCAACTAAATTTAAAGAGGAAGATATGGAGCCACTTACAGGATGGGAAGGAATTTTATTTGTATGTTTTCCATTGGAATACCCTTATCCATCCTTTACGAATATCAACCATAGTTTTACTATAGTAACCGCAGTTGAACTATGGCGTGAGTACCAGTAAAACCACAGTAGCAACAAAATGTGCTTCAAATTTTAACCATGATATTCATAGAACAAAATAGCAAAACCAAAACAATGGTTACTGTCAACAAACTTGGCTAGTTTACTCTAGTAACACCATGGTAAATGTGTGGTCCACGTACATGCTTTTAACAATATTTGTACCACATATTAACAATGGTGTTACTGTAGTAAGATGGTGATTAATATTAATTATATTAACCATATGTTAATTAGGGGATCAAGCCTGAAGGCCTGAAACTCTATTGTATTTGTAAAGATTGTTATTATCATTCTTCTGCCATTAAACTGATTGTGCAGACCAAACCGTAAGGCCTAGAGACTTGAAATTTGGTGGAATGGTAGCACTCTTGGCTGGCTTGCCATATGCATGGAATCGCCCCGATCGGCCAAAGGGGGGGCGCTACAGTGAACAAAACATAAACATTTTGGGCCATAACTCTTGAAGCCACAAGGCTTGCAAACACATTTTTGTCCTGTGATTCCTTGCATCTTTTGTAACACCACCAAATTTGTGCTCCGCCCTTTCATTTTCCCCAAATTTTGGATTGTTTGAACTAGTCCTAGGCCATTCTCCCGATCGGAACCAAACCAGCGCAGAAAGATTCAGCAGAACTTTCGATTCATCGTCAATCGGTACGCCAAAACAAGCATAGTGGGCGTGGCCACTTTTACTAAAATGGTTATAACTCATGAATGGAATGAGAAATTATCACCAAATTTGTTACACTTATGTATGGGGTCTTCTTGAGGACACACAACATATTGTGTGCCTCTGCCACTTGGTGGCGCTATAATAATGAAAAATCAAAAAATGTCCCTAACTATGGAACCCTTGATCCGATCCACTTGAATTTTTGCATGCAGTGTCTTTGTCCAAGGTGCCACCAAGGACTATGAGGACAGTCGCATATCTTGAAAAACATGGCCACCATCGACCAATCAACTTTTAGCAGCTATTAGCTAAAGTTAAAAAAGGCAGTTCTGAACAAAACGTCGCTATCGTGTTTTTCATGCGTATAAATCATCGTATTTACCGCTGTGCTTCACTCAGACACACGTTATTCATACCATATGATAGATAACCTCATTCTGAACAACTTTGCCTCAAGACGCATTGGTGTGAATCAAATCGTTTGTTAAATATTTAGTATTATTTAAAAAAACTAGTCCTAGGCCGTTCACCCGATCGGAACCAAACCAGTGCATAAAGATTCTCTGAAGTGTCCCAATATTAATAAGTATTAAAAAAAGTTTGAACTTTCGATTCATTGTCGCAACGATACGCCAAAATGTTCAAAGTGGGCGTGGCCACATTTACTTAAATGGTTATAACTCGTGAACGGAATGAGATATTATCACCAAATTTTGGACATTTATGTAGGACGTCAATCTGAGGACACATAAAATAATTGTGAACCTTTTCCTCTTGGTGGCGCTGTAACAGTCACTGCCTAACATGATGGTTCTGAAAATTAAGGCACTTTGATTTAGGTGCTAATGGACTGACTAATTAATACTTAATATCGGTTGCATATTTACATAACGGGGCTTAATAGCTTGAACCCTGTTGCTGCTTGCAGCTATATTTATTATGAATTATATTTGATGCAGTAAAACCATTGACATTTTTGTGGTTACTATGTTTTTACTACAAATACCGTAGTTCAGTTGTGGTTACTGTATTAAAGATGGTTAAAGGGACGGTTCACCCAAAAATGAAAATTCTCTCATCATTTACTCATCCCAGATGTGTGTGACTTTCTTTCTTCTGCAAAACACAAATGAAGATTTTTAGAAGAATATTTCAGCTCTGTAGGTCCATACAATGCAAGTGAATGGTGACCAGAAATGTGAAGCTCCAAATAAGCACATAAAGGCAGCATAAAAGCAATCCATACGACTCCAGTGGTTTAATCCATGTCTTCAGAAGAGATATGATATGTGTGGGTGAGAAACAGATCAATATTTAAGTCATTTTTTACTATAAATTCTTCTCCCTGCCCAGTACGTGGCGAAATGCACAAACAAAAGAAGAATGTGAAAGTGAAAATGGAGATTTAAAGTAAAAAAGGATTAAAATATTGATCTGTTTCTATCATATCACTTCTGAAGACATGGAGTAAACCACGGGATTACTTGTAGGCTGCCTTTATGTGCTTTTTGGAGTTTCAAAGCTTTGGAACCTGTTGACTTGCATTGTATGGCGTTTTCATTTTTGGGTGAACCATTGCTTTCATTTTCGTAAGGGGTGGATAAAAGGTATTGCGAGAGGATGCCAAACTATTTGTGACAAAACACAAACATATTGCGAGGGAACGCAACATTATTTTAGAAAATAAGTTCCCTCCCTGTCCTCTTTGAGGTTCCGTAGGTATAAGCTAGCTTTAAACAAGGGGTAAAAAAATGTGAGAAATGTGTAAGAAAACTACATTGTGCTCCTTTTGACTCAAGCTTATTTTTCTTACCCATCAATTTTACAGCATAATACTGTACGGCACATATTCATATTAATCATATTAAGCATCCACACTGTGTGCGCTAGCGGCGCAGAGATACATAGGAACGTAGCGGAAGTGTATCTGCAAGTTGAGTTTCAGTGCTGAGCCTATTTTTGCAGCACATGATGAGCAGAAAATAAGGTGGAAATGCACTATTCACTTTATTTTCAGGATAGAGCTGCAGTTCTGTTACATAGTAGAAACGTTGTCAGTGTGAACGCAGACACAGGAAGTGTGAAACAGGCCTGTGACTGTTTGGTGTCTTGTGGATTACTTGTCTCAATCTGTGTGTATTTCAGGGAGTGAAGGAGCACAAGTGTCGCATCTGCGGCCGTGAGTTCACGCTGCTCGCCAACATGAAACGCCACGCTCTGATTCACACCAACATCCGGGCGTATCAGTGTCACCTGTGTTACAAGAGCTTTGTCCAGAAACAAACGCTCAAGGCTCATATGATCGTCCACTCGGATATCAAACCCTACAAATGCAAGGTACAATCTTAACGTGATACTGTAATGCGTAATGAGAATTATGAGTTATGATGGTGATTTCGGTTGACTGTTTTCCCTTTACTATGTGTACTAAAATGGATACAACCAGTCCTAACCCTCATGCAGTTCCAAACCCATATGACTTACTTTTAACTGACCAATGCAAAATGAGATGCAAGGCACTGGCAACCTCAGTCACCGTTCACTTTCATTTCATCGTAGCATAAATATGACCAACCCATCACAAAGTCTTTGTTGTTTTGGAATGCTTGTGACCTTGTTCTGGGACTGGCGGGCGAAGCGATGACCAGATACGCTTTTGGCAGTTGAGTGTCTCTTCGTCTGTAGGAAGGATATCGCTGCACAAACTGAGTGTGTAACAATGGCTCTCTCGTCCCCCGAGAACAGACCCACAAATAGATTTCATCTCGCTTTCTCTTGCGCTCAGGAGCACTTCCTGTTTTCTCACGGTCCCGTTCGGCCAGTTTACAGTCTCTCTCTCTCTCCTTCTGAAGGAAAGGACCACCCTAATAAAAAGATAATGCAAAGGAAGGACAGCAGAAGAGAAGACTCGTTCTGTGAGATGACGACGACTCTATTTTCGGTTTAGCAAATCATGAGAATTTCTTCAGCGTTCCTCATATAATAAACACTTGATTATGAATAAATCTACTTTCACTCGCTAATTAAGTTCAGGTTAGTGCACTAAAATCAAGCATAAAGCCAGAAGAGGCATGTGTTACAGTAATATTACAGTAACATGGATATTTGGTTAAGAAAAACATGAAGTCCCTTAACTGTGCAGTGGTGGTGGCGTAGTGGGCTAAAGCACTGAACTAGTAATCGGGAGGTTGCTGGTTCGATCCCCACAGTCACTACCATTGTGTCCTTGATTGTCCCTGTAATAAGTGCACTGTAAGTCACTTTGGTGGTGGTGTAGTGGGATAAAGCACATAACTGGTCATCCGAAGGTTGCTGGTTTGATCCCCACAGTCACCACCATTGTGTCCTTGAGTAAGACACTTAACTCCAGGTTGCTTCGGGGGGGATTGTCCCTGTAATAAGTGCACTGTAAGTCACTTTGGTGGTGGTGTAGTGGGCTAAAGCACATAACTGGTAATCAGGAGGTTGCTGGTTTGATCCCCACAGTCACCACCATTGTGTCCTTGAGTAAGACACTTAACTCCAGGTTGCTTCGGGGGGGATTGTCCCTGTAATAAGTGCACTGTAAGTCACTTTGGATAAAAGCGTCTGATAAATGTAAATGTGGTAACATTACTGTAAAACATGACCTCTCATTGGTTATCAAAAAAAGCAACAATAACAATATGATAAAAGATGCACATGCTCCATAATTAGGACAACTTTGTGCCATGAGGCTCATCACTAATCTAAACAGGCTCCCAAATGACTCGAATCAGCGTTGCCGAATATACATACACTCTCCTGTGGTAAAAGCACGCCACGCAAAGTTCAAACAATTCGAAGCGTCAGCCCATGATGTCCGGATAATCTGCATTAATGAAGGTCCGACCGTTGTGACATTCACAGACATTTTGCTTCACTGATCAAACAGTAAAAAGCAATAAGACATATTTAGATATTTAGAAACTGTTGCATTAAAGCAACCTATCGGTCTTCCACAGTGGATCAGTTCATGTCTTCTGGAGGCGTGTGGAATATGAGTTTTGGAGCGTCAGATAGGCAGCAGACTGATGGCAGCTGTTTACTTGCATTATATGAACAAAAAGAGCTGAAATGTGCTTATAAAAATCTTCATTTCGGTTCTGATGAAGAAGTCAAACACATCTGGGATGGATTGAAGGAGAGTAAATCGTGAGAGGAGTTTCATGTTTGGGTGTACTGTCACTTTAAATGGTTCAATACAGTTAAAACAAAGAGTATTTAGTAGAGACGGGCCACTTCTATTAAAACAAATGGGAGAAAATGATACGCCCAATGGTCAACGGATTAAGTTCAACCGACAGCATTTGTGTCATAATAATGATTACCACAAACATTAATTTCAACTTGTTCCTCCTTTTCTTTAATAAAGCATAAATGTGTGTTCCAGTGAGACACTTCCAATGCAAGTCAATGGGGTTTCAACAGTATAGACACAAGACATAAACAATATGTGTGTTAACATGATTTTACTGTCATTAAATCACTCACTAACCACATCTGTGGAAACTTACGGTATAACTAATATTACAATTTTGTTGCCATTTCAACACAACACCCTAAACCCTGTAAAACAATGATTTTAAACAGCTTTACAGCTCAAATAATATACTCAGAGGTTTTTTTCTCCCCTTTTTCTCCCAATGTGTAACGCCCAATTCCCAATGCGGTCTCAATCCGGGTGGCGGAGGACGAATCTCAGTTGCCTCCACGTCTGAGACCGTCAATCCGCGCATCTCATCACGTGACTTGTTGAGCACGTTACCGTGGAGACGTAGCGCGTGTGGAGGCTTCACGCTATTCTCCGCGGCATCCACGCACAACTCACCACACGCCCCACCGAGAGCGAGAACCACATTATAGTGACCACGAGGAGGTTACCCCATGTGACTCTACCCTCCCTAGCAACCGGGCCAATTTGGTTACCCCATGTGACTCTACGCTCCCTAGCAACCGGGCCAATTTGGTTACCCCATGTGACTCTACCCTCCCTAGCAACCGGGACAATTTGGTTACCCCATGTGACTCTACCCTCCCTAGCAACCGGGCCAATTTGGTTACCCCATGTGACTCTACCCTCCCTAGCAACCGGGCCAATTTGGTTACCCCATGTGACTCTACCCTCCCTAGCAACCGGGACAATTTGGTTACCCCATGTGACTCTACCCTCCCTAGCAACCGGGTCAATTTGGTTACCCCATGTGACTCTACCCTCCCTAGCAACCGGGCCAATTTGGTTACCCCATGTGACTCTACCCTCCCTAGCAACCGGCCCAATTTGGTTACCCCATGTGACTCTACCCTCCCTAGCAACCGGGACAATTTGGTTACCCCATGTGACTCTACCCTCCCTAGCAACTGGGCCAATTTGGTTACCCCATGTGACACTACCCTCCCTAGCAACCTGGCCAATTTGGTTGCTAAGGAGACCCGACTGGACTCAGCACGCCCTGGATTCAAACTCATGACTCCAGGTGTGATAGTCAGTGCCAATACTCGTTCAGATACCCAGACCCCACATACACGAATTGAACATAAGAATTAATGTAAGTGCTTTTATAAAGTTATAAGTGTCACATTTCTGTCTTTAAACCCTCCAAAAATCGCCCCCATTGACTTCCATTGGAAGTGTCTCACTGGAACACACATTTGTGTTTTTTTTTTTTTTTTTAAAGAAAATGAGGAGCGAGTCGAAATTCATTTATATGGTAATCAACATTATGACACAAATCCGGTCGATTGAGCTTCACTTCTACTGAAACCGGAATATTCCTTTAAATACTGAACGTACAGTCACAGGTGTGCATTTATGGGCTTTTTTTTATACAGCTTCAAATGTGGCTCATCCAATCAGATTTAATAGTCCGAATGCTGGTGATTTCCATGTTTAAGTGTGTACGTTTCACGCAATTCCAACTCTAGGTTTGCAACATTGGTGGAGCAAAAGTCAACAAAGTTACAACTGAAATATTTAAAGGTGTCGTGAGCGATTTCAGCCGTTCTACTTCCACCAGACTGAGGCGTTGGATTAGCCACGCCCCCTCTTTCCAAAACCCCACAATCCAGAGACACCAAATGAGCTTTATTGAGAGCAGAAACGGTCATTAAAAACAACAGCAGTAAAACACCCTCTACTGGCAACTCTTATGAACTACATGCCATAAAAATGGCATTAAGCCTCAATAATGTGCTGCAACTACAATACTATGAGAACGAGCGACATGATTGACAGGTTGAAAACATTATTTGCTGTTTACAGAGTCTAGAGCGTCACAGAGATATCTTACAACACTTATTTCAGTGATATCTTTCATGGAGTAGGAACATTTTTGGCATATTTTTCCATGGAAAATTTGCTTTTTTTGGTGTTTAAAAATACTTTCTCCTATTCCCATCTTAATATGCAGAGACAGCCATAAGTGAGCCATTCATAGGTGTAAAATTCTTTACGAATGTTCTTACACACACGCCAAAAGGCATTTTATCAGGTCAAAGTCTGAATAGTTACTCTCTTCACAGCTGTGTGGAAAGGAGTTTAACCGAATGCATAATCTCATGGGCCACATGCACTTGCATTCTGACAGCAAACCCTTCAAATGTCTTTACTGCGCCAGCAAGTTCACCCTGAAGGGGAATCTGACCCGCCACATGAAGGTCAAGCACGGGATCATGGATCAAGGACTGGACGCCCGAGGTAAGACCCATCAGTGGAACACTACTCTTATTACACTATGGAAATATTGTTTAGTTTTTAATGATGATGATGATGAACGGTGTCTCCTCTCTTGAAAGTGTTCAGGCGTCACAGGCGGTTGTGTCTCTCGGCCCCGCTGCGGATTCTGTCCCGCATCCGTCAGGAAGAGCCCTTCGATCTGTCGCAGAAGCCCCACGGGCAGCTTCGACTTTCTCAATCTGATGGCGAGAGCGTCCGCGGCGGGAGCTCCAGTCGAGAGGAAGACGAGGACAGTCTGTACAGAATGAGTCAGTACAGTCCTGATATCTACAACCCAGCGCTGGAGGCCAGAAAGGCCGATGATGAAGATGAGGGGGAGGACGAAGAGGTCCATGAGTAGAAGAAATGTTATGTTGACAAAGAGGAGCATCAGAGCAGAAGTTACTGTGAGAGTCACAGTAGAGCTCCTTCTCTGACAAACACTGACAAACACACTGTGAAGGATCATGTTTAAAGGGACAGTACACCCAAAAATAAAAATGATCTCATCATTTACTCACCTTCATGCCATCCCGTGTATGACTTTCTTTCTTCTGCAGAGCACGAACAATTTCAGCTCTGTTGGTCCATACAATGCAAGTGAATGGTGACTGGAACTTTTAAGCTTCAAAAAGCACATAAAGGCAGCATAAAAGTAATCCATAAGACTCCAGTGGTTTAATCCATGTCTTCAGAAGTGATATGATAGGTGTGGGTAGGAAACACATCCATATGTAAGCCCTTTTTTACTATAAATCTCCACTTTCACTTTCACATTCGTCTTCATTTGTTTTTGGCGATTCATATTCTTTGTGCATATCTCACTCTACTAGTCAAAGTGGAGGTTTATAGTAAAAAAAGGACTTAAATATGGATCTGTTGCTCACTCACAACTATCATATCACTTCTGAAGACATGGATTAAACCACTGGAGTCTTATGGATTACTTTTATGCTGCCTTTATGTGCTTTTTGGAGCTTCTAGTCACTATTCACTTGCATTGTATGAACCTACAGAGCTGAAATATTCGTGCGCTGCAGAAGAAAGAAAGTCACACATCTGGGATGGCATGAGGGTGAGTAAATGATGAGAGAGTTTATTTTTGGGTGAACTATTTGAGTAGTTTTTCCAGTGAAAATGTGCAGAAATCTGTGAAAGTATGTTGATTTTCAGAAGTCTAGCATGTTTATTTTACTAGTAAGATTTTATATTCTTTAATTAAATTAATATAATGTTAAAAAGCTCATTTTTATTGATGCAAAATTATTAATATGTTAAACTATTCTTGACCATTAATGCTGATTGTCTTCAATGGAGGTGTAAATGCATTAAATTTAACTTTGATAAATTAAGGATGAATGGGTTGATTGAGCACTGGCAGCTTCATGATTTTTTCTTTTGTTAAATTTTTTATTTTATTTTTATCGTTGTAAAATGTATGAAACATGTAAATATGTATGATACTAAATTGTCAAGTGATTATAAAAGTAAATCAGTATTTATGTACAATAAATTCATTTAAAATGTGACTTACATTTAAATGAACACAGTACACTCAAAATATTTACATTTTATTTATTTTACCATTTTTATGATTGACTCATTCAGTTTCATAACAAAATACAATCAAATTAAATGTTGTCATTTTTAAACTGAAAATAGCCTATTTAGTTTAGTTATATTTATTTATTGTTAAATATTAATCAATTCAATGTTAAGAAATTATGTTATGAAACTGAAATGCTAAAATGTATAAAATAATTTTGCATTAAAAATTAAAACAAAAAGTAATAATATTTTTTTATCTTAAAAAAATAAATAAAAATAAATATATATATTTGTGAAGGGTCCTCTATAAGAATGTTTTTATAAATACTGTATAATATCACACTATAATATCACATAAGCACATTTAATTATTTACTCTAAGACTAACATAGTTTTGTGTATTTTTGTACGTCAAACCAACTCAAAAATATATATTTTAGCCTATTTTTAAGATTTATTCATTTCGGTTTCATAACAAAATTCCATCAAATTCAATGTAATTTTCACTAAATGTAATGAACAAAACTGAAAACATTTATTTATTATTTTGTCATTTATTTTATTTTCTTTGTGTTAAAGATTACTCAATTCTAATACATTTTTATGAAATTGAAATCCTTAAAATTGCAGCAATTTTAAGCAGTAAAAATGTATATATATATTTTTTTAATAATCAACATTAAAAATTAAGCAGACTTATTTATTTACTCTAAAACTAAAAAAAAAAAATTTGTGTGTATTTTTAATGTCAAACCAACATAAAATATTTACATTTTATCCTATTTTAAATATTTACTAATTTTAGTTTCATAACAATATACAATCAAATGAAATGTTGTAATTTTTAATAAAATGTAATTAACAAAACTGACAATATTTAGTTGAGTTATATATGAGTTACATATATATATATATATATATTATTTATTTATTTACATTTTTATTTTTAAGATTACTCAGTTCAAAGTTAAGTTTTTTTTATTTTAATTTTAATAATAATAATTAAAAAAAAATCTTAAGATATTGTTTTTTTTGGAGTGAAGGTTCCTCTATAAGAACATTTTACTGTATACTACTGTATAATATCACACTATAACATCACATAAGCAGAATTAATGGTGTATTTAATGTCAAACTAACTCACCAAACAACTGTTATTGGAGTACACGTACTTTTACTCTATTTTTACAGTACAAACTTCTGGGCAGATCTTCTTCCTTAAAAACGCAAACACTTCCTCTACAGAAACGGAAGTGCTAAAGAATGCCTCACAAACACTGATCAAACGAGCTTCTCTCTGCGCTGTGGGTGTTACAGAACACAACATACTTCTCATTGTTGATGCTTGTTGTTGTTTCCCAGTTTGGCTGAAGGGAAGAAAAAAAAGAGTCTGATTTTAAAACACAAGTGCAGTTCCACAACACAAAGAGAGATTATATAGGAGAGAGAATTAATGATTTATATACCTATATATGACAAATATACACAACCAGGGGCACCACGTGACGGCATTTGTAAAATTGTCTAAAGTCTGTTTTTAATTTGATGGTTATTAAAGTGTTTCAGTGTCATTAATCGGGTGTACATTTGAATCTAGAGGTCCGGACGGCGTTTCGATGGCGCTGCCATGTGGTGCATGTTACATTTCTCAGCGCTGTGAAGGATGGGCCAATCACCGTCGTGTATTATCGGAAGCGGATTTTATTAACGCTTTTAATACTGCTGAAGCAGATTCACGATCAATCAGAATAATGTGATTAAGGGATTTTGAATTCAAGATAAAGAAATTAAAATTTCCCAATTTGCAGATGACACCACAATTTTCTAAAATCAATCAGAAGTTCCTAAAACATCGGAGATTATTAAAGATTTTTCTCAGATTTCTGGCCTTTCTCTTAACATTTCATCTTTAAAAAATATAGATAAAACAACACTTTGTGGAATTCAACTTAAAGATGTAATTAATTATTTGGGTGTTAAAGTTTCTTTAAATTCAATTTCGGTTCTTACAGTCATGAATTTAATGATCTGGTCTCTTCCCCATAAATATATATTAAGAAATAAGATCAAAGAAGTCACGTTTAAAATATTACACAGATGCTACCCTTGTAATAGCAGACTCCATAAATATATCCAAAATATTAAGAAGAAATGCACTTTCTGTGACCTAGAAGAGACGATTGTTCATGTTTTTCGTGAATGTCTTTGTGTTACATCCTTCTGGATCTCTCAGAAAAAACTAATGTCAAAATATGTTTAAACACTTATAATATTATTTTTCTTTATAACAATGCAAAGTCACGTATCCAGTACATTGTTAATCTTTTTAATATACTTGGTACATTTTTTATACATAAATGCAAATTTTTGGGGAAGAATCCACTATTGTCACTTTTCCTGGTTGACTGTAACTTCTATATTGTGTCTTTGATTGGCATAAAAAACTAAAAATCATTGAAAAGTCAAAAAATGCTTTCATAGTTTAACCTTATATAGATTTCATTATTTTATTTTTTTTTCTCCCTCTGGCTTTTTTATTTTTATTTTTTTTAAATTTAATAATTGTTGTATATGTGTCTTTTTTGCTGTTCTTGTTCTGTTCAGATGATGCAGTTTGAGTAAAATGTTTTATTATTAATTTTTGTTTTAATCTATATAGTACTGACAACATTTCTCCCAAATACCATTTTTGTCATCTAGAGCTTTTATTTGCAGAAAATAGCGAATGGTCAAAATAACACAAAGCTGCTGTGTTTTCAGACCTCGAATATTGCAAAGAAAACACGTTTATATACATTTATAAACAACACAATATTAATGTTTTAACTTAAAGAGTTCAGAAATCAATATTTGGTGGAATAATCCTGATTATGTGTCTTGGCATGCCCTCTGTACTGATGTTGGGCGACTTTATGCCACTCCTGGGTGCAAAAATTCAAGCATCTCGTCTTTGTTTGATGGCTTGTGGCTGTCCATGTTCCTCTTGATCTCAGAGGTTTTTTAATGGGCTTCAAGTCTGGAGATTGGGACATGACATGCATTGATCAGGTGCCCCTCCATCCACACCTTGATTGATCTGGCTGTGTGGCATGGAGCATTGGCGAATCTGCCCAATTCCAGCCTTGCTGAAGCACCCCCAGATCATCACCCATCCTCCACCTGGTCGTCTACTGGTTCGACGGAGACCTGGAGAGGCCTATAAGCCACACTTGCTAGGTTTCCATCCGAAATGTTTCACATTAAGCAAATTTCATTGAAGAAAATACTAATTGTTGCACGTTTCTACCCACTAATGCGCATTATCATGATGGAGCCGCTGATTGACCTCTCGCTGCTTTGAGGACAGTTTTATTCGTAAGATTGGGTCAAGTATCTTTTAACTAACGCAAACCTGTAGAAATCAAACCTCCTCCTATCGCATTCAATTCAAAGTGAATTTCGAACGTTTATTCGCATATCAAGCCTTTCCATTCAGGTATTTCTTATGCGCAATTGCATAATGTGAATAAAAATGGTTGGATGGAAACCCACCTAGTGTCTCACACGCACTGTGACATTTGGTGGAGAATCGGTGATGACCTGGGGGTGAAAATCAGGCGTAGGCCTATATATTATTATTATTGTTATATATTGATTTCTGAACACTTCCTAAGTTAAAACATTAGTATTGTATTGTTTAATACAATCAATATGAACTTGCATCTTTATTGTTATTTTGAACAGTTGTCATTTTCTGCAAATAAATGCTATAAATTACTTTTAAATTATTTGAAATTGGCAGAAATGTTGTCAGAACTTTATAGAATAAAACAAAAATGTTCATTTTACTCAAACACACGCCTATAAATAGCAAATACAGAGAATCTGGTCGTTTTGCAGTGGTCTCTTGATTTGTTCCAGCGCTGTATATATATATATATATTAGAAAATAATGCAAAATAGAAGCTTTTTTAGGACTTATGCTGCCTCTAGATTAAAGCCCGGGTATACTTTGTTTTTGGGAGCGTAGGATCGGCGATACGCGTTTGACGCATGCCCACTACAACTTCTTTGTAACGCTATTTAGTAGAGTCAGTGGCCGGCGCATGCGCACAGACGATAACAACGTCCACTAGTCGAGAAAAAATGGCCAGCGCGCGGTCAGGCAGCTCAGACTGGATTATGACGAAACTGACGTCACGCATGCTGCGCGCGGAGCGATCCGCAACATGGCCGAACGAAGTAAGATCTGACTTGAAGGGGGGGACAACTGAATATATGCCTCTGTCTTAGAGACACAAAATCCCATTTAATATACGTTTAGAATATACATTTCTCATATCCCGTCAGACCTTGTTTAGGCGCCACACCTTCTGGGCTTTTGTCCTGATGAAACTCTGAACGCAAAGAGGAAGTGCTCAGATCCTCTTCCTGTCTTCCAAACGCCTCAATGTTTCGGTCCAAAGCCTGTGAACACGCACAGAATCAGGTACTGTGAAGCGCCTCAGCTGAAGTGAAAGTTCAGGATAAATCAGGACAAAGATGTTTCTGTAAATGTGCTGCTGAGAAAGGTGCACGACTATGAAAATAAAAACCACACTCGACCCGTTCAGTTCCTCTTCTGTAACGCCAGAGACCAGCGGTTTATGTGTGCAGATTTAATCCATACCAGCCAATAACATTAACGGATTGGAGCCTTCTTTAATTGGCGGTGCTCAAGAAGACAAAATAAACGTGTGATTCTTCGGTCATCTGTTTAATGAATGACTGATGGGAAACAGCGCGAGGATGCTGTATAGATGTCTGACTCTGGCTTTAGTTAAACACACAGACCTTTCCGCCGGTCACTCCATTGTATACATTGTATGTTTTCTGTCATTTGTAAAAACAGTTAGTTCCTCTGAGGATGTTTAGACCAAACAATCTGTTCATCTGCACAAACATGAATCTTCTTACAGTTAATATTTGATTTATGCCATACGTAAAGAAAATACAAGGTACTGATATACATTAATAATAATAATATTTTATATATATATATATATATATATATGTAAGCAATTAAGAATAAGAAATGAGAATAAAAAGTAATACAAATATTGATTTAAAAATTATTAACATTTAAAATGGGAAATAATAATAAACTGTTAAATAAAATAATAAACAGTTATTCCTCAATGGTTAAAAATAAGTAAATAAAATAAGAGGAACTGTGACTTCTTGAGCATTCTCAATTCGTGTATGTGAATAATAATTATAAATACATTTACAGCGGATGTCACTAAGAGATTTTCTGAGATCAGCGCGCCCTCTATCGAGTCAAAGTCCCTTCCAGGGCCAGTCAGACCACTCGGCGGCCATCCCAAAACACGCGGCATTAAGTACAACTCCTATCTACTTGAAAAGGGAAAGTCTGAAATCCCCAAAACAGTTGGTCAAGATTGCAGTCAAAGATCATATTTCAAATCAGCAGTAAAACCTGGCAACAATTGTGCTTTTGAAGTTCAGATTACGTTTAAAAACGCTATTTGTTCCGGCTTGTATATCTAATGCGCATGCACATTCTTGAGTTGATTGACAGGTGATGTCTGTATCTAAAACATGATTGGCTCTTTTACATGTACGCCGTGACTTCGTTTTCTACATCCGCCATATTGGGCGTTCGAATTTCTATCATTCGTTTTAATACGAGTGTTCCGTCTCGGGCTAAATAGTCTCTGGCTGTTAACGTTACATTGAGAACTATGAGGCGTGTGCAAGAGGTCAGATTGTACCACAGCAGATGTGTTGGGTTAGTCGTGTAAAAGGTAGTGTAAGATTATAACACATACGATAGACAAGTATTAGATCCTATGCATTTAAAACAATTTCATTAGATAAAAATGTATTTAGTAATGTTATGCATCAAAGTTAATTCAAACGTATAAAAAAGGAACGATGATTCGCAATGGTTCTCCCCTCTCTGTCAGAGTGGAATGGTTCAGTCTAAAGATGGCGGCCTCCATCCTGCAGCGCTGTCTGATTCCTGTTCGAACCTTTTCCAAATGTGTCAATCACAGATTGATCGGTGAGTGTCATTATCAGTTAGTGATTGTTATGTTGTCATACTAGTGTCAGATTTTGATCAGTACTGAGCGGTCTGGCTTTAAATTTGTGTTTCTGTGCGCGTGAGTGGAGGTGACTCATGAATGCGCACGCGCGCGTTTGTGCGTTTCTGTCAGGGGTCCAACGCAACTAACTTATTAACCTGCTGTTTTTGTGTGATTTCAGTCAGAAGATGTTTGCTGTCGGCTGCATACACCGATGCTTCTGTATGGGAGCAGAGACAAACAGATCCACAAAACATCGGTGAGATTTACAACACAATTTTTACACACACATTTACATATCAGATATATGCTGCAGTGTTTCGACAGAGGGCAGTGTTGTGTTTGAACAGCCCATTGTACAAAGGAGCCTCCGTTTGTTCCTGGGTTCCTGTGTGTAAACTTTGTTTTTAAGATGATAGGCTTATTTAGGAATGGCATATACTACCATACTACTCTTACTGCGATCAATATAGCTTAAAAATAGTTAGGGTAGTAGTATGCCATTTCAATCTCCCCGGCAGTCTATTGTAAATGTGCCTGCTTATATTTGCATATTTAACGTCTATATCTTTATTTAATCTCTCCCTGCAGCCCAGCTTGCATCTGTGATGGACAGATCGTATGAGAGGAAGTTTCCTGTGAGCTCTTTAATCATGGCCAGGGTGAGACAAGTTGCTTTTCGGTCTATATCCTTAAAACTCATTTTAATGCACTTGTTTAATGAACGATAACATGATGAAACTGCAACTGGGTCATTCTTTGTCAACTCAACCAGAGGTCCCCAGCTCAAAATGTTGATTTTTATCCTATGGTGAAAGAAATGCATAAATAAAGATGAAAGCCAACACATCAAATGCCATGGATGAATATGTACGGAGTGATCCATTATTTTGTTGAGGGGGTCAAAATGGCAATTTTCACTTATAATAAATAAACATAGAAAGGTGTCAGCATCATTGTTTTATTTTTTCACAGAGATTGGGAGATCTGTTACTAAAATCAGTTGACTTTAGTAATCCTTGTTGCATTATATGCCAATGGTGAGCGTCCAAAAATGGGAAAAAACACTATTTTGTGTTGTTTTTCCAATGTTTGCGTACCTGTAACTCCAGAAGTATGAAAGATATCTTACTATCCTTAATTTAGATTTCTTACTGTATATTCATTTTTAAGGCCCTTTATGGTTAAACCCCAGAGATATGAGGCTCTCCGTGAGTAATTTGT
Source organism: Moxostoma hubbsi (assembly GCA_032164185.1). NCBI lineage: Eukaryota > Metazoa > Chordata > Actinopteri > Cypriniformes > Catostomidae > Moxostoma > Moxostoma hubbsi. Next base: position 981,522 of record JAVLUX010000018.1, on the reverse strand, counting down.
TCAATTGTACACATTTTCAGTGGTCAAAAACCAAATGTGGGTCACATTGCATACAGCTGATACTTTTTTGTAGGAATGAGGAATGTCTGAAGTACAAATAATGTTGAAAACAGATCTGAATCTTGTTTCCCTCTATCAAAACAGCTGCATGGAACATACCCATTTTTAACCATGCCTGAGTGCCAAAAATACACTGGCCAAGTTGAAAAAATAAAGGTACATTTCTAGTTTCAGCATTATTCCACTTTAAATACGAGACGTATCAGTTTTATACAAAGTGACTCACATTTGGTTTTTCGACCATTGAAAGTGGGTAAAATTCAACACTTTGCACATGGAGCCACATTGAGAGCCTCATATCTCAGCGGCTAAACCATGTAGAGCCTTATAAATGAAGATACCCAAAGAAAAGTTTGTTCTGAACCACCATCTAAAAGGAAATTAAGATGTCTTTAATACTACTTGAGTTATAGGCACGTCAACTTTGGGAAAAGAATATGAAAAGTGCTTTTTCCCCATTTTTTTTTTCATCATTGGCATATAATGCAACAAGGATTGCTAAAGTCTAATGATTTTAGTAACGGACCTTCCAATATCTGTGTAAAAATACTAAAATATATATATATTTTAGTATTTTTACACAGATATTGGAAGGTCCGTTACTAAAATCATTAGACTTTAGCAATCCTTGTTGCATTATATGCCAATAATATATATATTTAATTTTTTTTATCAGAGGTTTTGGTCCAAAATCAAAGGTGAAAATTGCCATTTTGACCCCATCTACAAAATAGTGGATTATGCCGTAAATATTCATCCTTAGTATTTGATATTTTGGCTTTCATCTTAATTTATGTATTTCTTTCACCAGAAATAATAATAATAATAATCAATCAAAATGTTGATCTGAGGACCTCTGGTTGAGTTGATTCATGACTTGAGGATTAAACTGTCTGATGTAGTTTGTGTGTTTGAGAGGCATTGTATGGCAAAGTTAATCTTTTATTACTTTTAGTTTATAGATAATATATCTTCAAGGGAGGAAGTTAACCAAGCAGAATATTATCTATATAAGTAAGTATCACTAAACAAATCCAGCAAATATTTCTTACGTTTGAACTTTTGCTCAATACTTCTGTTGTAATAGTGCGTCTGTGGAATTTAGGGATGCAACGATATGGAATTTCTGTGCCGTTCCCGATAACCGATATATATTTTTCCTTCCATTTTTAATCCTTTAACCTGGAACTGCTAGCTGATTAATTGAAATATACTCATTTGATAAAAAAATGTCATTTAAAAGCTTGATATTTGGACTTTTGGATATTCGTACCTACGGCGTATCCGCTGCGTAGTGGCCAATGCGTTGGTTTGCATTTGTAGTTCTGAGTCATTTTGCGATTACACAGCCAAAATTCTGATCATGCATTAAAAAAATAAACACAACAATACTGTCAAATATACGGTCAAATCATCATGATGATAGTAAAGTTCACAAGTAAAATACAAAACATATATTTTCACTCGCATATCAAATAAATGTCCCAATACATTGCGCTATAATGCATATTTATTAAAATAATCTAGGAAATGTTACACTACCTCACGTGCTTATATGTGCATCTCATTCACAGATGTATATTTCGGTGCTCATCTGTGACCGTTTGGAATTGGAATAGGAACCCCATATGGATCGAATAGTCACGAGTCATAACATTAGAAAAGTCTCAACTCGTAAAATACAACAAGCAGAGTCGTATCACTCACAGACTGGTGTTTTTAGCCATCTTGAGTCACTCTGGGAATTATTTCAAGATAATTGTACCCTGTTATGTGTTTGGGTTAAGTACAGTGCCGTGCTGCAGGTAACGAAGTGCTATTTCCCACATGCAAGTATAAACGCCATGTGACCACACAGTCATCACACCGCTCAGGAAGGAGACACCATCATGTGACCCCACAGTCATCACACCGCTCAGGAAGGAGACGCCATCATGTGACCACACAGTCATCACACAGCTCAGGAAGGAGACGCCATCATGTGACCACACAGTCATCATACCGCTCAGGAAGGAGACGCCATCATGTGACCACACAGTCATCACACCGCTCAGGAAGGAGATGCCATCATGTGACCACACAGCCATCATACCGCTCAGGAAGGAGACGCCATCATGTGACCACACAGTCATCACACCGCTCAGGAAGGAGACGCCATCATGTGACCACACAGCCATCATACCGCTCAGGAAGGAGACGCCATCATGTGACCACACAGTCATCACACCGCTCAGGAAGGAGACGCCATCATGTGACCACACAGCCATCATACCGCTCAGGAAGGAGACGCCATCATGTGACCACACAGTCATCATACCGCTCAGGAAGGAGACGCCATCATGTGACCACACAGACATCATACCGCTCAGGAAGGAGACGCCACCATGTGACCACACAGTCATCATACCGCTCAGGAAGGAGACGCCACCATGTGACCACACAGTCATCATACCGCTCAGGAAGGAGACGCCACCATGTGACCACACAGTCATCATACCGCTCAGGAAGGAGACGCCATCATGTGACCACACAGTCATCATACCGCTCAGGAAGGAGACGCCATCATGTGACCACACAGCCATCATACCGCTCAGGAAGGAGACGCCATCATGTGACCACACGGCCATCATACCGCTCAGGAAGGAGACGCCATCATGTGACCACACAGTCATCATACCACTCAGGAAGGAGACGCCATCACGTGACCACACAGTCATCACACCGCTCAGGAAGGAGATGCATTCTGTCTCCTAGAGATGAACATAGTTTGTGTGAAAAGTGCAAATCAATCCCAGAACAACAGCAAAGGACCTTGTGAAGATGCTGGAGGAAACAGGTGGACGAGTATCTAGATCCACAGTAAAACGAGTCCTATATGGACATAACCTGAAAGGCTGCTCAGCAAGGAAGGAGCCGCTGCTCCAAAACCACCATAAAAAAGCCAGACTACAGTTTGCAAGTGCACATGGGGACAAAGATCTCACTTTTGGGGAAATGTCCTCTGGCTTGATGAAACAATATTGAACTGTTTGGCCATAATGAGCATCGTTATGTTTGTGGGAAAAAGGGTGAAGAACAGCATCCCAGCTGTGAAGCATGGAGGTGCAGCATCATGTTGTGGGGGTGGAGCATCATGTTGCGGGGGGGTGCAGCAAGAGGGACTGGTGCACTTCACTAAATAGATGATGGCATCATGAGGAAGGAACATTATGTGGATATATTGAAGCAACATCTCAAGACATCAGACAGGAAGTTAAAGCTCGTCACAAATGGGTCTTCCAAATGGACAATGACCCCAAACACACCTCCAAAGTTGTGGCAAAATGGTTTAAGGACACAAAGTCAAGATATTGGAGTGGCATCACAAAGCCCTGACCTCAATCCGAGTCCTACAAACCTGACCCAGTTACACCAGTTCTGTCTGGAGGAATGGGACAAAATTCCAGCAACTTATTGTGAGAGGCTTGTGGAAGGATTCCCAAAACATTTGAGCCAAGTTAAATCATTTAAATACGACGTTACAAGGTGCAGAGATGTTGAAAAAATCCTCACAGAGTGGCATGAGTGACACGTTGTGTACATCGTTGCGGCTGCCCGAGTCCCTGCCTGAAGAAGCTGCAGGCAGTCAGAGGTTGCAGTCGCAATCAAATGAACCGCAACAAATTATCGCCGAAAATATTGTTGCGACGATAATATTTGAATTTTCCCATTTATCGGCCAATATTATATCGGCCGCCGATATATCGTGCATCCCTAATAGAATGAGTTTATGTCATTGTAATGGTTACGTAAGACGTGTGATCTCCTCAGGTTTCGTCACAGCCCAAACTGCTGGTATCTCCGTGACTGGACCGTTCACAGCTGGTTCAGGCACTGTCTGAAATATGGAGCCAGAGACAAAGCCCTTTACACACTGAAGAACAAGGTCTGGAACATGCCATTACAGTTTGTTCTTTATAATAAGACCAATATACTGTATATTCATAGTCGACCGATATATCGGTTTTACCGATTAATCAGTACCACTAGTTCCTTTGTGGAACTATCGTTATCGCAAAAATCATTGGCAATAGTTGCCGTATGTTTTTGGTTTTTTTGGGGGGTTGCGAGGAGTCCAATTTACTAACCAATGAAATGAGTGTTCCAAAGAGCTCTTGTTGTTGAGTAGAAATATGTTGATTATAATTTCAGAATAATATTCTGGTTGATTCTGGTGTCCCTAGAGACAAGTACAACACCGGATAACTGGAACACCAGACTATTATGACAAATGATCGCTAATGATCTACCATTGATGAATTACTGCTCATGCACGATTTATTAGCCTATCTAACAACATACTTTATTGTGTTTATTTTGTGATACATTGTAGATTAATATAAGAGTGCATGTTTTCCTCCTTTCCCATGTGAGCTGGGAGAGCATGCATTTCAAAATAAGAGCCTTCCTGTGTATTTCGGTTTTTATTCGTAGTTTAAAGTCCAGCGTTGTTATACACCAATTTTCTTTCTGGTTATTTGGGGTATTTTGATTGAGTTTAAAGCGTGCATTTGTATGCTGTAAAAACGTTTGATTTCTCCCGTAGGTTCAGTTTGGCATGTTTCCAGACGATTTCACGTTTAATCTTCTTATTGACTCCTATTTAAAAGACCAAGACTTCAAAGGTTTGTAATGCTGTTCATCATCCAGTGGATACTGTTTGCATCAGACATACAGTAGACGATCATGAAAGTCTCTTTACTGGCCACATGTGCTCTCATGTATGGAACTCATGTCATGTGTTCGATTCAGGAGCGTGTTCGGTGGTGGAGGAGGTGATGCTTCAGGAAGCTTTTGACCAGATCTCCACTCAGATACTGTCACTTTACGCCCTCAGCAAATATCTGGCAACCAAACCTGAACTCAGTGTAAGTAGATCAGTTCTGTCCCTAGCAAAATAATCAAATCATGTCACAGTTTTGGACACTTTATTTAATTTGATGTGTTTGTGTATAGAGCTGGAACAATGACTAATGCATTTGAATCTATACGATTTTTGTATTTTGAAAGTTTCAAAAAAAATGTATCTTTAAAAATACAGATTACAGAATAACGGGTTTGAATTTTCAGATTGAGAAAAAATTCAGAACTCCAAATATAAAAACTCTCAGGTTCACATCTGAGAAATTCAGATTGTAAACAAACTAGCACAAAGGTCAAGTTATTTACATGCGTCACCCAGTGGTCAGCGTGTATATTATATTACGAAATCAACACAGGCCAAGATTAATAAATGCTGTAAAAGTTGTGTCCATTTTTAGTTCACTATTAATTATTGCGTAAACGAAAGTAAACACAAAAAAATTTAGTCCAGTGAGAAAAAAGAATAATTGTCAAACTATAAATGTTATTTTTCTCATGGGCCAGTCTTGACCGACACAAAGAGGAGGTGATTATCTTTCAAACGAGTCCACACACAAGATAATCAGATGTATAGATCATTAGATAATCCACATGAAGCACAATGTTACATATGACCACCAGGAGATGGCGCCAAATACATGACACAGACTCAATGATGACTCAAATGACACAGAATGAAACTCATTCTGTGAAATCTCATGAGTAAAATCATGTCTGCATGCTATGCAAACCTTTAGTCATTGTTGTGTTTGCATGTGTAATTAGTTCTTATGGACATGTGGAGACATTTTGGATACTATGATAAATTATTTTTGTAATGTTATCCACCTTTTTCCTGAACGCGGAAGTGTTCCACGATTCGACTGTTTTCAATTTCTGGTCTCCAGTGTTTTCACTCGCTTCTGCATTCTTCGCACAAGAATGTGTCCGTCCTCCTCTTGCGCTGTCACTAGTGTCAAACAATCCTGAGTTTGTTTGTTGTTTGCACTGCTGGAGTTTCGCTTACTGCCCCCTGCTGAAAACAGGTGGTACTACAATGGTAGAAATATTCGTTATTACGGTCCGGGGACATGATTGTGTTCATTTTTCGGAACGTGATATTTGTAGACAATTAATCACATTAAATTGGCTCGTTAAATCAACAGCCCTAACTCAAATACTGTAGTCATTGTTATAGCGCCATATTTTATAGCTCCATATTTGTGTTGCTCGTGTGAAATGATGTTGAATCCAGTTTGATTGTCTGTGTTGTGAATGTTCAGTGGCAGGAAAAGAGGAACATCGGAGCGTCGATGCTGTTAGTTGGACTGAAGCAGGAGAACTCTGTGGGATTCAGCGCTCGGCTTCTGGGTTCTGCTCTTATTGGTGCGTACTTTCTATAATTGATCAATTAAACGCTAACAGTGCATGCACATTCTCCTGTAATGCCATTTTGAAAAATCACTTTAATTTGTGTTTAATCTGTCTTAATCTCCAGGTACAGTGGAGATATCTAGAGGGATCCACTCTGTGTTTCATGAGATGCCGTTGACGTGGACCTCTGGTTATCTTGGGCGAGCCCTCGACATCATGAACACTGTGTGTGACGACTTCAGAGACGTGAAGTTATCTAAGGAAGTTGTGAGTATTTATGAAGATAACATGCTAAATTACTGTAATGAGGCTTATTTATTACTATGTTGCATATTGACTTGTTCTGAGGAAATGTTTAAGCAAGTGTTTTTCAAGCACTGTTCTGTTCATTTGAACGTTTTAGACAGATTTTTTTTAAAAAAAAATTAATTAGCTATTTGTGGAAATAACCATTTACTCTAGAAACAAAATATCTGGCTGTTGGACTGGTGCAAAACCCAAAGTCATGGGTTTGATTCCCAGTGTACAAATGCTAATAACATCGAATGCACTGGAAGCCGCTTTGTTTTAACTTTCATACAATGAGCCGTTATTGAAGATTGGGCCTTTTCTGCGTCTTGCAGCTGGAGTTTGTGGAGAACGTTCTCACGGAGCTCTCGACGCTTCCTGACGGTCAGAACTCTCCAGACGAGACGGAGAATGACCTTGATGAAGAAGATCACCTGGAGAGAGCAAAACTACCACAGTACATCAACCGCTTCAAGGTTGGTTGTCAAGCATTTTTCTACTTCTCTGATAAAATGACGGAAACTTTTAAAATGCTCTCCATTCCTGACATTAGGAAACTAATAATGGTGTTTTCGAAAGAAAGCTGTTTAGTTTTGACTAGAGGTAGACCGATTAAAACCGATTAATCGTTAAAACTGATAGTTGCTGCTTGGAACAATCGGTCATCGTAGAAATCGGTCGATAGTTGCTGATAGTTTTTTCATCCTTTAGGAATTTCAAAATAAGAGTCCCCAGTGTGTTTTGGGCTTGTTTATACTAAAAAGTCCTGCGTGTTTTTTTTTTTTCTTGCTATCATTGGCATTTTTTTGTTGAACCAAAAACTGGATTTCGGATTTGTATTAATTTAGGACTCTTTGTCTTTTCCCACCATAGTAAAGAAAGAATAACAATTTTGTCATTGAATGGATCAATTTTAAATACTATTGGCATTTTTTCTACTTCTCTGATAAAATGACGGAAACTTTTTGATGATTAATTGTCAAAACCAATTAATCGGCAAAACCAATTAATCGTTACCAATAGTTGCTGATAATTTTTTCATCCTTTAGGAATTTCCAAATATATAAAAAGTCCTGCGTTATGCGCCAAATCTTTTTTTCTAATTTTTTTCTGGATATTATTGGTATTTTGGCTGAACAAAAAAACTGCATTTGGGATTTTATTAATTTTGGACTCTTTGTCTTTCCCCACCATAGTAAAGAATGAATACGAATTTTGACATTGAATAGATTAAATAAAAATATTGGCCGACTAATCGGTTATCGGCGCGTCCCACCACCTTTGTTATCGGTATCTGCAAAATCCACTACCAGTCAACCTCTAGTGTGGACATGGCCTAAATGAATAACAAAGAGTCCCAAATTCTGTTTCTAAATTCAATGCTTTGACAGGAGCTGAGCGAACGACTCGCGGTTCAGGACAAGATCGATTCGAGAAGCCTGGAGTCCCTCACGTCCATCCTGACGCAGCAGACTCTGACCGCCTGTGAGGAATCGGACATCGCCGAGTACCAGAGGAGAGTGCAACACTGGGAGGCCGAACGACATCAGCTCATTCAGAGAGAGAGAGAGACGAGGGAGAACGCCCAGCGAGAGCGTCTGGACAAACAGAAGACGAGTGCCGCCCAGTAACACCACAATGTGACGGTTTATATGTTGATGTCTCAACTCGTCCGAGACGCTTCCTGGTAACTTTACCAGATGGCAGAGCATTGTTTGTCTTGTTTATTGTCATTGGTTGGGTCGACTGAGATAAAGTCTGCGTATGAATATTATTTTAATCTTTTTTTTTTTTTTTCAATGCCCTGTAAATCTGAACAGTATAAATAAACTATAAAAGTTTATCAATTCTCATATTTGTTCACTTTTCTCATACTAAGTATGAAACTACATGACTTTAGCACTCACAGCACAGATGGTGTGGTGGTAAGTATTGTTTTGACCATCACCGTTCACATTTTTCTGCAGTAAATGTAAAAATCTAGTTTTATTTGGCAGGAGTGTATCGTCTAAATGGTTTTGTTTGGGTGTGTCTTTGTTTCGTCTTGTGTATTATACAACCGTGTTATCGATCAAACAAGCAGTTCTGCTGTAATTCTTCACCTTTATGTTTTCTGTTTCTTGGCATCAGAGTTTCCTCTGATCGCAGACACAATCACAGCGGACAAAACGCATTCAGTTCTCCTCTGGTGAGACTGTGAATGTCTCTGTGTTTCTGAGCTTATCTGGAGACTCTGACAAAAGAGGAAAAATCAGTAATCTGAAGCTATTTTTGAGGAATTCCTTCATTTCTGTGCTGGATTTGGCAGATATCTTGCAACTGTAGTTGGTGTAATGCCAGCCCAAGTTGTTTTGCTGGTCTTACCTGGTCTACAAGTCTGGTCTTTCGCTGCTTTTAGGCACTTTTCATCTGGCCAGTCTGTGAGACCAGTTAGCATTGGAAAGCCTGATTCATTTTGGTGAATTGTTTGAACAGATGGTTCGTTTTTGATAAGATGTCGAAAGAAAAATTATGCATTATTTTTTTTATTTGTGCCCATTTTCTCCCCAATTTGGAATGCTCAATTCCCACTACTTAGTAGGTCCTCGTGGTGGTACGGTTTCTCGCCTCAATCCGCGCATCTTATCATGTGACTCGTTGTGCATGACACCGCGGAGACTCACAGCATGTGGAGACTCATGCTACTCTCCACGATCCACACACAACTCACCACACGCCCCATTGAGAGAACCACTAATCACCACCACGAGGAGGTTACCCCATGTGACTCTACCCTCCCTAGCAACCGGGCCAATTTGGTTACCCCATGTGACTCTACCCTCCCTAGCAACCGGGACAATTTGGTTACCCCATGTGACTCTACCCTCCCTAGCAACCGGGACAATTTGGTTACCCCATGTGACTCTACCCTCCCTAGCAACCGGGACAATTTGGTTACCCCATGTGACTCTACCCTCCCTAGCAACCGGGACAATTTGGTTACCCCATGTGACTCTACCCTCCCTAGCAACCGGGACAATTTGGTTACCCCATGTGACTCCACTCTCCCTAGCAACCAGGACAATTTGGTTACCCCATGTGACTCTACCCTCCCTAGCAACCAGGACAATTTGGTTGCCCCATGTGACTCTACCCTCCCTAGCAACCGGACCAATTTGGTTACCCCATGTGACTACCCTCCCTAGCAACCGCCCAATTTGGTTGCTAAGGAGACCTGGCTGGAGTCACTCAGCATGCCCTGGATTCAAACTCACGACTCCAGGTGTGATAGTCAGTACTTCATTTTTTTTTTTTTTTTGCAAATTTGCTGTTTATACTGTAATTGTGTGTGTGTGTGTGTGTGTGTGTGTGTGTGTGTGTGTGTGTGTGTGTGCGTACGTACGTACACAGTATATATAATTTATAAATATAAACTTAGCCCCTAGCCAAGCCGCTTGGTCCAATCAGGCCCGCAACCCAAAATGATTTTGACACCTCTGTCCTAATTCGTGCATGTCTGTGTGTGAGAGTGCATGTGCAAAATTTATGTAGGAATATTTAGTTTTTCATTAATTACAAAACAACAGTGTTTTGTTGGGTCTCGTCGGGTCGGGTTCCAGACCTCTAATAATCACAACAAGCTAAACCAGCTGATGACACTCAGCCAAACCATTTTCCATTTCCCTTTTTGATTTGTTACTGGTAGCCCCTATGAAACATGCAAATAAATATATATATATTCACGTTCATAAAATTCATGTTTGAGACATTTATATTTCCTTCTGACACACTAAAGCTGAAGATATAAATAACCATCTTAAGACAAATGCTTTTGTGAAACATCTTAAGTGCTTCTTTTGCACAGTTCTCTGTGTGTGTGTGTGTGTGTGTGTGTGTGTATATATATATATGTATGTGTATATATATGTATGTGTATATGTTTCCCTAAAAATTAATGTACACTTATGTGGACAGTGAGATTTAAGTTCAGATCAGATATTTTTCATCAAATTATAAAAAAGTTTATTATGTGTCCAGGAGTGTTGATTATTCATGTTTTTGATACATTATTCGGAAATTATCATAATTCAGATTGAAAGAAACGTCCAGCATCATCCAATCACTGTCAATCATGTTCAAATAAAATGATCCATTATAATTGATGAATCTATGTACTGATGATCATCGGCCCATGTGTGTCAAACATGTTGATCCAAACATCATCTGCAGCCTGAAACTGAACTTTTGATCAGATTTTAGGAGTGAACGCACTTAACTGCATAGAGAGATATAGGATGCTCCCTTGCTCCCTATTTAGTGCATGACATAACCTCCAGTGTGCTGTCTGTCTGCACTGGTCTCAGAACAGTTATAGGAGAGCTATAGGATGCTCCCTTGCTCCCTATTTAGTGCATGACTTAATCTCCAGTGTGCTGTCTGCACTGGTCTCAGAACAGTTATAGGAGAGCTATAGGATGCTCCCTTGCTCCCTATTTAGTGCATGACTTAACCTCCAGTGTGCTGTCTGTCCGCACTGGTCTCAGAACAGTTATAGGAGAGCTATAGGATGCTCCCTTGCTCCCTATTTAGTGCATGACTTAACCTCCAGTGTGCTGTCTGCACTGGTCTCAGAACAGTTATAGGAGAGATATAGGATGCTCCCTTGCTCCCTATTTAGTGCATGACTTAACCTCCAGTGTGCTGTCTGTCTGCACTGGTCTCAGAACAGTTATAGGAGAGCTATAGGATGCTCCCTTGCTCCCTATTTAGTGCATGACTTAACCTCCAGTGTGCTGTCTGCACTGGTCTCAGAACAGTTATAGGAGAGCTATAGGATGCTCCCTTGCTCCCTATTTAGTGCATTACTTAACCTCCAGTGTGCTGTCTGTCTGCACTGGTCTCAGAACAGTTATAGGAGAGCTATAGGATGCTCCCTATTT